>OY282450.1:48361544-48489044 GCA_958295655.1 Palloptera scutellata
TGAGAAGTTCATACTACATACTACTCCACAAGAGAGGTGATAATATCGCTCTTTGTGCATATCCTTTTGTTGTTTAAAGTCATATAGTAGATGGCCCTACTTTGGTCTCAGCCATCCTTGCCATGGGCATTGAGTTTATACAGCGAGATAGCGTAGGTTCTATCATTTTTATAATTTCCCGAGCCTATTTAATAGCCTCATGACGTAAAAAAAACTCCTTCAACAGCTCCTACAATGTACAGAAATGCATGTTGATCTAAATGTAAAGTCAATGTTTTTAAGAAAAAGGTAAAAAGTAAACTGAAAGGTCTGAAAGATTTCGGTGAAGTGTAGTTCTTCTTGCAAGTGTAGTTCTTATGGTATTAATGTCAATAGGGCCCTTCCCCAGTATTAATGTCAATAGGGCCCTTACCCAGTTGCCTGGAATGAGTCCTGCAGCTAAGCTTCTCCTAGTTGATTTCGAAAAGTGCGGCAGAATAGCTTCTCTCCATTTCAGCACCCGATGATTTACTTGGCTGAGGGTCAGATTAGGACTGGTAGTCTGCTCCAATTCATACCTAGCAGAGCTGTACAAAAATGCATTAAATTCAGTTTCAATAGTTAGATTGAAGTTAAAAAAAATGAATAATATTTTGCGATTGCAGTTATCTGGCAAAAAAAATCTCGTTAACACATCAAGTTTAGTGGTTTATGTTGGACTTTGTGGAACACTGAGTGAATTAGCATTAGCAAACTTATATATCCGTACACAGAAATAGGTTCATTTATAAAAATGGGATTTTTTCAAACACTCCCCCTTCCTAACTACCACAAGTATAGTTGCAATGGTAACTCTAAATCGCCCCTCCCAACATCCAACAATTAGACATGCAACATTATATTTAATTTTATTACATTAGTTTTGGGTCTATCCACGCGATAAGGAGCCAACTTGTGGACATCATTTCAATATACTCGTATATTTAAGTATATTTTCTATGTTGTTTCTTTGGATCAACATACCCGTATGAATGCTACAGTGAAACATGCAAACGGAGTAACAAAAACAATTTGAAGAAATACCAAGCTGCAATTTGTGACCTAAAATCATGAAATAAAAATGAAAGTTCGAGCTGGCAGCCTTTCGTTTCTGCTTTCTGTATATTTTGTTTTACCTTAACCCACTAAAGTCACGTCAGTGAAATTAGAGTGCAAAAATTATAAGTAACTAGTTATGTGGTAGCAGTCATTTGTAATACTTAGCAGCATATTTAACTACCTGCAAAGGTACTTATGTATGAAAGTGTGTGTCTGTGTGTTGGTGTATGTGTGGTAACAATGTAGTTATGTATATGCATACACTCGTAAGATTATATACTACATACGTTTTGACTGTGATTTCCGGTGTTGCTGCTGCTATTAAATCATGTCAGTATAATCGTTACTCATTTGGTTTGTATGTGTACTTTACACATACACATACGTGGATGTGGATGTGGATGTTTGTACTATTTGTTTGTAAGTAGGTTTTATTTCTGTTTGTACATAATTTGTTAATGTGCTTAAAAGCTTTTGTGAAGCGAGTGTGTTACGTGGTGATAAAATGAAATGTTTAACTGCCATTTTAATGTCTTCAAAATGAGCTTGTTGAGTGCATGTGTGTAAGTGTGTGTGTGTAAATTGTGGTTGCGATATGAGAAATGGTAGTAAAATACACGTGTTATATGTAAATTAAATTGTTTTTGTTAATTTTATGTAACATTTCAATTGAATATGGAAAAATATTTATTCAACCAAGCCATAACTACTTATCACACTTATTTATTTTTAACTGACTCGCTTTCACTTGAAAAAGTCAATAACTGCTTCAAAATCAACTCAACAAAAACTTGAAAAAAATGCATCTTCAATGTGCTTGTGTAATTGAAATCAATGCAAATGAAGCTGGGAATAGTCCCATGCTGCTTTTTTTCTGCGTTCTAGTTTTTTCCCTACACTCCCTTGTATTTTTGTTGCTTTTTTTTGCCACTCCCTCAATTCTATATTTTGTCTATGTTTTTCAATACATCACACAAAAAAAAAAAAAAAAAAAAAAAAAAAAATAGATTTACAACTGGCAGCAAAGCAAATGCATTTCCACTCGTTTAGTTCGTAATCTGGCGAAAATCCTCTTTAATCCTCTTCACAGTAACACTGGAAAATTAAAAACGTACACAGCAAAAACAATGTGCATATGTATAGTATGTACATATGTGCTAATAAAAATATATGGTAAAAACAAAAAGAAAAATCAGAAAAGGGGCGAACAAAATTATACGCGTTTGTCACTTATATGCGACACTTTGACGCCGTGGCGAACGGAATTGTGCTGCGTAGGTACGTAAACGTGCTCTACTATAGAAGTAAATGTATTTATATAAGTATGTGTTAGAGTGCGATAGCAATAGTTTTTCGCATCCCTGGGGTACAAATATGCATGTGTGTGTGTGTGCATGTATACGTTGGACATTTAAATTGGCTTTTATCATCATCGTTATTCATTGGCATTTATAATGTTGATGATGGTGTGCGTCTGTGTATGTGCCTGTTCTCTTAGTGAGTCTTTGGGTATTGCATCATTGCTCAGTAGAGAAAGGAACGGTTTCTAAGCGCTTTTGTTATAAAGCGGTGGTTCGATCCACGAAGACACGCATCGTTTTGTATACACTTTCCCAGTTATATTTAGGTAGATTCAAACGACTTGTTACAACCATTTCGCTTGGTTTAGGTAGCTTAATTGGTCGTTGATGTTTATTTTAAATAGCTTTCTAAGATTGTCAAAGACTGGTTTGCCCAGGGTACTCGAGTTTTCCTTACATAAAGCTAGGCATCTGCAGCTCCGGCAGAAAGAAAGGGATGCCCATTGTGGCTGCTTGCATACCAATTTACCAGAATACTGTGATGGCTGCAGTGAGTCTTGAAACATCCCTTCGATATTTGCTGATACTTAAGTTGTCCGGTTTTTCTTCAATTATAGTTCGAACATAACATTCTGCTGATCCTGCATTCCATTAGCCAATTCCGCATGCAATTGGCATTTTAGAGGTATATTGATATAATTTCGCTCTCGACTGTACTTGGTGGTGTTAATATTATTTCAGCCTGGGACTCATTCAGTGAAGATGTCCTTCGCGTCAGTTCGTTAGCAATTGTATTGACCTTAATGTTCCGATGTCGCGGAACCCAAATCATGGGAACACTATGATGTCGACTTATTGCTATGAGGCTTTCTCTGCACTGGTTATGTAGATTTGAGATTGAGTGGCATAGTCGTGGGTTAGCGATACTGATTTTAAAAATAACATAATCTGCTTTCAGTAGCCTACACCTGTCTTTTATAGCTAACACTTCTGCCTGGAATGCGTCAACTTCTCTGGGAAGACACCTGCTCCGACTCCACAGTCTATTTTTTAACCATCCGCCAACGCTGTGATACACAAGTTGTTTCATTCATTTCGGGAGGGTAAGAGTACTGTGAAACTCGTCCAAAAAGCAACAGTAGCTAATAGATGTAGTCCGCGTTGCTTAGATATTTCTCACCCATACGACATTAGCAGACTTCCATGGCTATTTCTTGGTTTAATAAAGAGATCTATCGAATGACTTCTGCGGCTACAACACACACGTTTCTTTGGATTATTCCTAGCTTTATTACGATGTAGTCCTTACTGAGGGCTTTCTACTATACCAAGACCCCATAAGCTCGATTTGGGCGAACCGCTTTGTACACCCATAAATATAATTTTGGTAGATGGCCCCATTTTCTTCCAATCATTATTTTGGAGACGTAGAATGTATTGCATGCTTTCTTCACACGATATTTCGTGTTTTTTCTCCAGCTGATCGAGAGAGTTTTCGAAGTTTAAATCTGAGTATTTTGGCTCTATTTCTCCATGGCTTGCCTGACAGTATTGTATTTCCGACGTTCGCATTGGTTATTTTGGTGCTTAGCATAGAGTTAATCAAACTGGTAATACAGTCTTCCACTTCTAAGTTTTCTAGGGACTGTTGGATTGCTTCGGTGACTGCGTTGTTAAATAAAAGGTCTTTCTTTGTCCTTCTACAACTTGCACCAACTCATGAAGAGCCACTTCCATTGTGTTCCTCTTGAGATATACATGTTGTACAGTATGCCTGTACAGTATACAGAAAGCCTGGACTTCTTCAGGAAACTCCATAAGTATATGCCCAAAATACATTTGAACGTTTTAAGTATGACGAATGATAAATTTATTTGCTGGTTTGTGTCTTCTTTTACCCACCTTTGGAATGAAGACACCTTTACCTTTTTCCAGCTCGATCTTCTTTTTCTTTTATTGGCACCTCGCATTCATTTATGTTGTACGTGTTTAATTTGTACACGAATGGAAGGGACTACAGTTTTATGCCAGATCCGAACGGCGAAGTAAATGGTTTTCTTAGGAAAGTTTTACTCTTAAAGGTTTGCCATTACCCTCCATTTTTCGATTTTGCCATGAGTCGAGATTTGAACCACGGACAATTACACCACAGCAACCACGCTCATTAGGTCTTATCAATTATCATACTGGGTAAACTCTCACACATATAAATATATGGTAAGTACATATACACACACATATATATACATAAACATACATAGGTATTCGTATGTTATACCTATATACCGATGTAATTCGCACAAATGTCATGCTGTCAGCTGAATGCATTCGCAGCATCAAATGTAATTATCACTTGATAACTCTCTCTTATTCGAGCAGAAAGTATATATATAAATGGAAAGCAGACGTCTCGTCATCATCATCATGTGTGATCGAATTAAATATTGAGGCGTTTTTCCGTTGTAACATTGGTTTCCATATTTTGATTCATGAATATTGTGTGGATTCCTTACGTATACACAGCAAAATTGCATTAAGTTCTTAAATCCTTCTTCCATAGTGATAAAATTTAATAAAAATTTGAATTATTCTGCATCAAAACGCAAAATAAAATCAATCGGTAGGTTGCAGGACTTTTTTACTTAACGAGTATTTACTTAATTTAAATATTATTGTATCAGATTCGATTTGATGATATTGATGTCGCTTCATCAGTTTAAGACATTTTGAGCTGATGATACTTTAAACAGACTTCGTCTTCCAGAATATTGGAATATTTTCAATTGGTCTATCGAACAAATTACTGCACTTTTCTAACACAGATTTTCAATTGTATACTTTCAAAATTGGTCTGGCTTTCGGTTATTGAAATGTGAAACAATATACGAGGTATGATCAAAAAATAACCGTTATTTTAAATTTTTTCAAAAAGTATTTCTTGTTCCCTTCAAAGTAATCCCCCTCAGATATAATACACTTATGCCAGCGATTTTTTCAATCCTCGAAACACTTCTGAAACGCGCTTTTTGGTATCGCCAACAGCTCCTGTTTCGATTTTTCTTTTATCTCCTCAATCGTAGCAAAACGCTTTCCTTTCATCGGTGTCTTCAGTTTTGGGAAGAGGAAAACGTCAGCGGGGGCCAAGTCCGGTGAATACGGTGGTTGAAGCATGATAACAGTTTTATTTTTGGCCAAAAACTTACGCACAAGCGACGTTGTTTTTGCTCAAAATTTAGCAATTTTAGAACAATCTTCGCTGCCGCACGTTTCATGCCTAAAACATCAGTAAAAATTGCTTGGCATGAGCCGAACGATATGCCAACATCATCAGCAACCTCTCTGATAGTGATTCGACGATTATCCAAAATCATTTTCTTCACTGCGTCAATGTTTTCATCGGTTGTTGACGTGCTCGGGCGACCAGGACGAGCATCGTCATTAACATCTTCTCGGCCTTCCTTAAACCGGTTATACCACAATTGAACTTGTGTTATGCTCATAGTAGACTCACCAAAGGCCACAGTCAACATTTCAAATGTCCTTGCGCATTTAATTTCATTTTTTACACAAAACTGAATACAGTTTCCCTGATCCATTTTTTCGAATAGTAAAAAATCGAAGAGCACACCAAAACACGACTAACCTTTTTATCTGTCAAAAACAAACTGACATTCCAAAATGGTTGGTATTGCCAACATATATAACAGACATGTGTACCAACATAACAGAAAAAACAGAAAAATGCGAAAATCGAACATACGTAACTCACGAAATGTTAAAATAACGGTTATGTTTTGATCACACCTCGTATGTAACCTATCAAACTATACAAGAAAATACTTCATTATGAAATCATAAAATTACTTCCAATATTTTAGTGCTCACCATTTCCCTCAGATGCGATTTCAGTTATCATTTATGATATGAAGAAGCATTGAAGCCTTTTGAGGGTTTGCTTTTTAGAGCCACATCCAAAAATATGAAATGAAATATTCTTTTAGCTAGGAAGTTAATTTATTAAATGGACTTTTATTTCCAGGAAATTCTATTGAAATTATTAATCAAATTTCTTGCATTATTAGCGTTAATTTAATTTAAATGATTTATTATCAAAACAACAAAAATAATAATTTTATAATGGTATTATTATTAAAAAGAATATTTGAAAGGGGTAGTGAAGTATTCAAAGGGAGGCAATGGTAGTTGCAACCTTTTCATAAAGTGTGTATTCTTTTAAATACTGATAATTTTCAAGAGCGTAGCTGTTTATTAGATATTAAAAATTCTTTTTTGTTTTGTACTACCTTTTAAATTGTTCTGCCGTACAAGATCCTAAAACCTATCGCAAAAAAATCGTAGAGATCATTCTTTTCGGAGAAGCCATTTACAATTTTCGGCATTTAAACTCTTTTTTTTGGATTTTGTTGGGATTAAAAGAAAATATTTTCTTATTGTGGTGGCGGATGGTTTGTCCGTGTACGTACTCATCCGTTGAGCTTCCGGACGAGCAGTACCTACTTCTACTTCTGGTGTTAAATGTGCTTGTTCTTGTTGTTCCATTGTTTTGTTGCTGTAGAGATTTTGTTTTCATCGAAGGTTGATCGTGCCAGGTTTCTTGTATAATCTGTAATATTTTTTGCAAAATAAAGTATTTAATGTTGCATTTCAGATTCCGTTTGTTGATGGCCTATTTTTAGGCAGCTTGATAATTGGTTGGGTCTAGCTTCTCATTTGCGTTTAAATCCAATTTTATGTTATATTAGAAGTCTGAACTTCGGTATTACTTTCAAGTTGCGTTTTGAATTGAATTTTTATGTAAAGTTTACCCGAGTTTTGGATTTTTGTGGTCAGTTTAAGTCCGAATTTCGGTGTGAGATTAGGACTGCGTTTTGGTTTGGCTTTTGATCTGAATTTCAAACGAATTTTGTGGACTTACGGTTTAACTTTGGTCTAAATTTTAGAATGTCTGATTTTTAGTCCTACTTGCTAAACTGTGCTCGGATTTCAATTTTTTTCATTGAGCCTTTTTTTAATGGCTGAACAGGCCATGATGGCCCTAGGTCGAACTTTTCACATCCACTCATGTTCTGCGTGTTTTATATTTGTGCGTGAATGGAAAGGACCTACAGTTTTATATCGAAAGGCAAAGTAAAAAGTAATTTTTGCTCTTCGAGGTATGCCATTGCCTGCTAAGAGGTGGTGAAAATTTTTTTTTTTATATTTTCTTATTGTTTCTCGAAATTGGAACAAACGACACCTCGCGGTTCATGGCTTGCATTGCCTGTATTGGGCCCAAGGAATTCAATGGTCTCAACCATTTTGTCTGTCTGGTGCAAGTTTTCAAGATATTAGTATCAAAAAATTGAAAATTTGTCAAATTTCGAAAAAAAAAATTAAAAAAAAAATTAGAATTCAAATTCTGTGGTAAAAAACAATTGCACTAAGTCGTAAAGTAAATAGCATACTGATATGACTTTTTGAATAAAATAATTTTCAGAATTTTACAATATACATACAATTTACTGGTCGCTGTGCCGTAGTGGTAATGCGTTGGACTGCTGCGCAGAGTATCCGATATTCGAATCAAAAAGTAGAAAAATTAATTTAACTACACGGCACCACCTCTTGGCAAGCAATGGCAAGCCTACAAGAGTAAAAATTGCCTATGAAAAGTTTTTCACTTCGCCGTTCGGATTCGGCATTAAACTATTGGTCCCTTCCATTCATGTACAAATATAACACGCACATGAGTGTCCACATGAGTGGATGCGAAAAGTTTGGCCTAGGCCCTCCTCCATGGGCTCTTGTGCCATTAGAAGTAAGTAAGTATAGTAACATATAATTTCAAGAGTGATCAGGAATATTTTCTGCAATTTTACTTTATAATTTTTCCTTCACATTTATTGTATACATAAAGATTTAAACCGTTTCACATTGAAAAAGTATGGTATAAGTTGTTCGCAAAGACATTCAAGGAAGACATTCAAAATACCGTTGTCACAAAATCTTGAACCAGTCTGAAAAAATGGTTTAATCAATTGAATTTCTTGGGCCCAAATTAGTTAAGATCAGCCACCAAAATCTGTGGCCAGATTTTGAAATTGCACAGTGTAATTATTGAGTAAATTTTTATTTGTCTTTCGGTCTGGTTTCTGTTCTGAATCTCAGTCCAAATATTAGGATGATTTGTGGTCTCAGTTTGGTCCATAGTTTGGTTAGAGATTTATGTGATTTGTCGTTTGAATTTTGGTCGGAATTTGTGCGTGTACATAGTTTAATGTTTCTCTATATTTTATCCAGCTTTCGACATGATATAAATTTCACCTGACTTTTGTGATTTGAACATCATCTTTAACTTAGGTCTGAGCTTCGGTCTGCTTTTGCCTGAATTTATTCTGACTTTTAGTTTAAATTTTAGAAGTAAGTTTCAACTGAATGTCGATCTGATTTTTGGTCTGACATCCAGTCCCACTTTTGGTTTGAGTTTCAATAAGAATTTGATTCGGTTTTTGGTGAGAACTTAAGTCTGATTTTCGTGTGACTTTTAGTCTAATTTTAGGTCTGCTTCAGCATAAACAAAATACTAATTAACTATAAAATTAAAAGAGACTATAATGTGTTTATTTTATCTAATAATAACAAGAGTTTTGTATGCAGCATTAGCAAGCAACAACAATAGCAGCAATAAACCCTAATTGCTGCCACATTGAAAACTAATTTCCTCCTCAGGCGCTAAAATTGCACACAGAACAGCAATTTTGCATGTTAAAAAGAAGTGAACAAAATAAATTGACCAACACATTTTAGTAGATAGTTGAATGCAGCAACAGCAGTAGTAGTGGTTGTTGTTGTTGTTGTTGTTTAATTATTTTTTGTTAACTACTTGTTATTTCGATGCTTGAGTATGTATTCATAACTTAGCTCTACATAGTTTATGCAAAGTATTTATCATATTTACTTATTATATTTAAATAAATTGAGTTAAAATGAAACTCAATCGCTTAAACTAGAAATGTCTAGAATATTTTATCTAGATAATTGGAATTCTGATAGTAATAATGAGAGAGTCTTTTTTTACGATATACAGGGTGTTTTTTTCAGAAGTGTGGTTTTCAAGAAGAAATAAAACGCATATAGTTTAATGTTATGGCCAAGAATTTAGCTTTGTTATAAAGATAAGTATTTGCCATTATGTTTTAAAAACGGGCAAGTGAATAAATTCCACCCGAGAGGCCCAATTTTCGACCACTTTTTGCAGCAATTGGGGCCGTATGTCAGTAATAACGCGCCGAATATTCTCTTCCAAGGTGTCAATCGTCTCGGACTTATCTGCGTAGACAAGCGGCTTCACATAACCCCACAAAAAATAGTCCAGCGGACCACAGGCCCACGACGCCAAATTATGCGTTCACCAAAAGTTTCCTTCAATAAATTGATAGTTTCGTTGGCTGTATGGCTGTATGGCATGTAGTGCCGTCTTGTTGGAACCAAAGGTCGTCCACATCGACATCTTCCAATTCAGGCACGAAAAAGTCATTGTCATTAATCATGGCTCTATAGCGTTCCCCATTGACTGTAACATTATGACCGGCTTCATCTTTGAAGAAATATGGACCAATGATTCCCTCTGTCCATAGAGCACACCAAACAGTGACTTTTTGAGGATGTAACGGCGTCTCAACAATGGCTTGAGGATTACGATCAGTCCAAATGCGACAATTTTGCTTATTAACGTACCCATTCAACCAAAAGTGAGCTTCATCGCTGAACAAAATTTTCTTGTGAAAATCGGGGTCGGTGGCCATCTCGTTTTGGGCCCATTCACCGAACGTGCCACGCGCTTAATGGACAGCTGTCAAAAAGACCAACTCCGAAAAAAGTATTGCGAGATTGAAACGATTGTACAAGTATGAAACGGAAATGATATCTCTATGTCGCTAGGTAAAACTATATGCTCTGTCAAACCTCTGTCAAATTATTGGCGCCATTTCTTCGCATCTTCTTAGTTCTATCAACAACATTCAGTTCATAAACAATCAAGTTTCATACAAAAACATATTTTTTTCGCTCGTAAATTTTGGCGAATTTTGTGCCTAGAAACTGCGATATGCGGACATCATTGATTTTCTGTTTCCAATTACAGAAATCTGCTTTGGAATCTCATCGAATGCTTGTGGAAGCTTACGGCCAGCACGCTCTAGGCAAAACACAGTGCAACGAGTGGTTCAATAAGTTTACAAGTGGCGACTTTGATGTGGGAAACGAAGAACGTGGAAAACCACCGAAAACGTTGGAAGATGCCGAATTGCAAGCTTTGGAAGCATCGATGAGGATGATGGTCAAACGAAAGAACAATTTGCAGAAGAATTAAATGTGACCTAACAATGCATTTCTCAACGTTTGAAAGTAATGGCATTGATTTGGAAGGTGGGAAAATGGGTGCCGAATGAATTGACTGAAAGACAGCAAGAAAAGCAAAAAACGACCTGTGAAATGTTGCTCGCCAGGTACAAAAGAAAGTCATATCTTCATCGAATTGTTACTGGCGATGAAAATGGATCTATTTCGCGGTCTCCAAACGTAAATGATCATGTGTTAAGCCCGGTACATCGGCCAAGTCGACAGCAAAGACAAATCGCTTCGGAAAGAAGACAATGCTCTGTGTTTTCTGGGATCAGCGAGGTGTTATCTGGTTTGACCTTCTGAAACCAGGTGAAACAGTTACTGTCAACGCTACCAATAACAGTTGGCCGATTTGAACTGATTGAACCGTGCTTTGTGCCAAAAAATTACTTGTTTCATACTTGTACACATGGTATCAAAGTAATTTACCAGTTAATTATCGAGATACACATCTACTATACAGATACATACGACGGTCCCTGAACATTAAAACAGGTGACCAGCTCAAATTCAACATTTTGCTTGTCAAGAAGCATCTTTCTAACGAACGCACCCAAATTTTCAGACAGATCTTTAAAATATTAAATTTCATTGTGAAGCCATTTAAAACAGAAGCTTACGAGCATTTTTGAAAATGGAAAAAAGTGAATTTCTTGTACTCATTTAAACACTATTTTTAGCGAAAGAAATCGAAACAAAGTGTTGAAAAGTATTGTGGGAACTCTTCACCGCCGAATGGAACAATCCACTAATTGTTTACTCAATTTGCGGTCGTACGAGCACAAGTGACGCCGAACGTTCTGGTTACCCAATTGAGGTCCCCACATGAAAAATTATCTATAAAATACATAATACGATATTGTTCGACCGGCGAGCGAACGTGCACGAACCTCAAGACGCTACAGACTTATCAAGTGGATCAGTGGTTTCAGTTTTGCATAAGAATTTCGATATGAAAATGCTATCCCCAAGATGGGTGCTGCGTTTGCTCACAATTGACAATAAACGCAATCGTTTGACAACATCAACCGAAGAATTCCAAGCTACGCCTGTCGTCCAACAAGGTAATGGCGTACGTTTTTATGGGATGCGTGCAGTGTCATTCTCATCGATTACCTTGAATAGGGTGAAAAGATTATATGCGCATATTACATAGAGCTATTGGATCGATTCGACTCCGATTTGAAACAAAACCGTACTTATTTGGTGAAGAAAAATTTCTCTTTACATTCCGCACTTGTAATAGGATAATTGCATGAATTCGGTTATGGATTGCTCACTCATCCATAATATTCCTCAGATTTAGCTCCCTGCGACTATTTTATGTTTCCAAAAAAAGAGGTAAGAGGTTTGGGAGGAATGAGGAGATTATCGATGAAAGAAACGTTTGTTTTGAGGGCCTCAAGAAATCGTATTATTTGGAGGGCATGCAAAAAAATTGGAGAAACGTTGGACGAAGTTTATCATCCCAAAATAGACTATTTCTACATAAAATAAAACATAATTTTCGCAAAAAGAGTGTTCCATATTTAAATTTTCAGGGACTCGTATTAGGGGCGCTCCCTCGTATTTCTTTTTCCATGAAATTATTCAATTCTTACTTTACTTTTAATGGCACAACAGCCCATGGAGGGCCTAGACCGAGCGTCTTATAGTTGTACAAGAATGGAAGGGACCTACAGTTTAATGCCGAAACCGAACGGCGAAGTGAAAAGCTTTTCATAGGCAATTTTTTACTCTTGTAGGTTTGCCATTGCCTGCCAAGAGGTGGTGGTGGGTGCCGTGTAGAAAAATTATTTTCTCTACTTTTTTTTTTAATTTTTTTTATTTTGCCTGTGCCGAGATTCGAACCCCGGACATTTTGCGCAGCAGTCCAACGCACTACCACTACGCCACAGCGACCATTGTTCAATTCATTGAACTCATTTCTTTCACTCCTACTTACTACTTACTTATGTGTGTATTTTATTTTCTTTATTGCAAAAATTTTAATTGCAACCGCACAAACAATTTAAGTTCACCTTTTTTCTTTTAATAACCGGAAGTGAATTAAATACTTCGATTCGCATATTCATACATACCTATATATACAGACAGACTGACAGACACTGTGCACTTCATTATGCACTATGGCATGAATTCATCGTCTGTTCACCCCCCCTCCCCCCCTCCCCCCTCCCCACCCAAACTCCTTTTTCGTCTCTTTATCCACCATCATCTTTCAGCCTACTGGACATTCTTATTGTTGTTTTTGCTTTTGCTTTTGCTTTTACTTCATTGTTAAGTAATAAAACAATCACAGCCAATAAAAGCGAACGCTTGAACAATCAGCAACACCTTCAGCTTCATTAACAGCATGCATACCTACTTACCTTATTTTCTCCGTTTTTAATTATTATTTTTTTTTTTCGTTAACAATTAATTATCAATGCAAATTTAAATATCATTACGTTTCTTCTTACGCTCTTAATTTTAATTTGTTTTTTGCTGTTTTAATTGTTCTTTATGTTCACGCCATTTGCCGCCGCGTAAAATGAGAGTTGCGTTGGCAGCGCAGCGCGTACATAAATTGTGTGAAAAAATCATAAAATTACTTAAGTTTTGCCATGGGAGACTGTAGCAACAACAGCTAAAATAATACCAATAACAACAATAACGATAATAACAGCAATAACAGCAAAAGCAACAACAATTAAAACAAATTATACAAAAAAAAAAAAAAGAGAAAACTACGGTTTTATTAATAGCAAAGTTTAAGTTGTGTGAGTGAGTGCAAGCGTGCGTATGTGTGCATGCATGTGTAATGGCGAACAGTGACCGCCGCCATCATGTGGCAGCTTTGATTGGTTTGGCGTGTTGGCTGATGCTGTGTACTTGTGAATACGAATTGTCATAGTGATAATTTGAACGCAACCCATGAATTTCAAAGGTTCTATAAATGTTTCAGTGACGCACACACACACACACCCACCCACACAGACACACACACACACACACACATGGCATGGAAATTAATGCAACACGACTGCATACGCACACAAGAGACTGCGAGCGAGTATATAATTAATTTAATTTTATATTTTCAAAGTGGCATAAAAATTTGTCTTCATTATTGATTTTAATATTAGAGTGTTGAATGCAGAGGTCCGAAAATTCTTTGAAAGAATAAGACGCCTGACTCTTGGTTTGAAGACCGGGGCCTCTTCCTGCAAGGATGAAGACGGAAATCTGGTGACAGATATCCAGGGCATAATGAGATTATGGAGGGAGCACTTTTCGCAGCTGCTTAATGGCGAAGACGGCAATAATCCCGCCACTGCGGAACCCACTCCGGAAACCCCAATCACTGACGGCGTTGAAGTACCGCCGCCTGACTATGAGGAGGTCTTAACCGCCATTGCTCGGCTGAAAAACAATAAGGCTGCAGGTGCAGATGGCCTGCCTGCTGAGTTGTTTAAGACCGGAGGCGAAGAGCTCAAAAAACGCATGCATGAGCTTCTATGCAGAATATGGTCAGATGAAAGCATGCCAAGTGATTGGAATCTCAGCGTACTCTGCCCAATCCATAAGAAGGGTGATTCCACGATCTGCGCCAACTACCGTGGGATCAGCCTTCTTAATATTGCATATAAGGTTCTATCGAGCGTACTGTGCGAAAGACTGAAGCCCATCGTCAACAAACTGATTGGACCTTATCAGTGTGGCTTCAAACTTCAGGCCTGGTAAATCCACCATCGACCAGATATTCACACTACGCCAAATCCTGGAAAAGACCCGAGAAAAACAGATCGACACCCATCATCTATTTGTCGATTATAAAGCCGAAACTGAAACTGAAACTGAACCATCCTTCTGTGTTTGAAGAAAACCGAAGTAGTCTCATTTTATTAGTTGGTCTTTACACTGACGCAAGCATGTAAAACTGTGCTAGAGAAACCGATAGAAAAGTAAGGTATTAAGAAGTTATGCGTCTCTTTTTACTACCTTATTTTTCTATCTGTTTCTCTCGCAGATTCTTTCATGCTTACGCCAGTGCAAACAACCACTTAGAGACTCTCAGCATTCCAAGTCTAATTATAATTTCATATAAGATAAGAGTAAGCACCAAAAGAGGGTTATTATCTGATTGGATCATCTCAGAAGAGAGAATTTTCTATCGAATCAGCTTTCACCATATCAAATTCAACTTGTCAGAGAGCTAAGTTCGGGCGGAGCCGAACTTTATACGTATAACAAACACAGAAGAAAAGATCGATTTGTAATGAGGATTTTTGAAGTCAAAATGATCATTCATTTGTTGCAAGATTTTGAAGAAAACAAAAATGTTGGCATAATTATTTTGTTTTTATTTTTATTATTGATTTTCAGTTTTTGAAATTTGGCGGTTGATGTTTAATCAATCAAAGTGAAAAACATTAAATGACAATATATTGATAACAGCAAGTATAGAAATGCAAAACAAATTGAAAATGCATTATGCATTAATGTGTGTTATGCATTAATGTGTGGCTGTGTGTGTTGAGAACAAAATGCCAATAATAAAATAAAAATTTTAAGTCAAAATTTCAAACTTTCAAATGGCAGCAAAAATAATTAGAAAACCAAATTTTGCACAATTTTTTTTTCCTAGTCTTTTTTAAAATAATTATGATCACCTTAATCATTGCCTTCATTATTACTGCAGAATAAAATAAAAAAATACATAACAAAACAAAAAAATATATACCAAAATGTTTAGGCTCTCTTCGTTAATGGTTTAGAATAGACGAAACTGAAACAGGTATTTTTGAAATGTCTAATTTAACTTGTATTTAAAATCAATACATTCAACAATGGGTAATGCCATGAAATTAATATGGCTGACTAAGGGACTAAAGCTGATGAAATTTATGTGTAAAATTTATTTCTGTATACCTTCAGGGTAATATAAAACAAGCTAGACAGCTAAGATCGGGTACGGCTGAACTTTATATACCCACCCACACCCTCTGAGATAAAACAACTTTCTGCGCTTATAGTTCGTTTTAGTCCTTATATTCCTTTGAAGATTTCACTTGTATAGGCCTGGTAATTATCCAATGATGATAATTTTATTCACCGATATTCTTCAAACCAGTTTAACTATTTGCACCGAATATGGTTTAATCTCCTACACCATTTTCTTTGATATTCGAATATAGCAGGGAGGTAGGATGAATGGGAGGTAGTATGAATGGGAGGTAGTATGAATGGGAGGTAGGCGTGGCTATTGCCCAATGTTGTCAATTTTTACAAATATTTTTTTAGAAACTATTTCCATTAATTTTATGGATTTGCGATTAATATGACTCAGAATTTTGAATATCAAGCTTTGAAAAATGCACTTATATCGGAGGTAACATGCACAAATAAATCTCTTCCTGTCTGCAAGAAATATCTTTACAAAATTTGGTTAAGTTTGCTTTTTACTCGAGTTACCCGTTGGACAGACGAGCATGGCTAAATCAAGTCCGCTATGTATAAGTATTTATATATATTTATATAAAGGGTTATTTTTTTGCTACTTGGTTTTTGATGTTCATATTTCTGACAGTTCACGCGTGATACTTGACATGTGTCAAAGTAACAAATGCTCAGTTTGGTTTGCCAATTTATCATGAATAGACTTATGCCTGAACAACGTTTCCAAATTATTGAAATTTATTATCAAAATTCGTGCTCTGTGAAAAGTTGTTTCGCAAGCTACATCCAGTTTATGGTCGTAATAATCAACCCAAAGAGCAGACATTGTGATAAAATTTCGCACCAGTTTCACTTTATTGGACATCAATCCACCAAATAGTATCCATAGAGTGCGTACCGAAGAGAATATTGCTGCTGTATCCGCCAGTGTTGAAGAAGATAGCGATATGTCCATCCGGCGCCGATCGTAGCAATTTGGTTTGTGTTATTCGACCACCTGGAAGATTTTACGCAAAGATCTCAGATTAATCCCATACAAAATACAGCCGGTGCAAGAACTGAAGAACTGAAGCCAGGCGACCTACCACAACGTCGAATTTTCGGAGAATGGGCCTGGATCATGGGATGAGGATCACTTTTTTTATCGCAAAATTGTTTTCAGCGACGAGGCTCATTTTTGGCTTAATGGATACGTGGATAAGCAGAATTGCCTTATTTGGAGTGAAGACCAGCTAGAGGCAATTCAGTAGCTACCAATACATCCCGAAAAATGCAATGTTTGGTGCGGTTTATGGGCAGACCGCATCATTGGGCCGTAATTCTTCAACGACGATGAAGGAAGAAGGCCACATAGTCACGGTCAATGGAGAAAGGTACCGTTGGATGATAACAGACTCGAGCGACATATGGTTGCAACAGGACGGTGCCACATGCCACACTGATCGCGAAACCATGCATCAATTGAGAGGCGAATTTGGTGAGCAGTTAATCTCACGTATTGGTACAGTCAATAGGCCACCAAGATCGTGTGATTTTTTGTGGAGCTATGTTAAGTCTCTTATCTATAGGGACAAGCCAAACACACGATTGCTGCTTTGAAAGACAACATTGAACGCGGCATTGGTGAGATTCCGGCCGAAATGTGTGAAAATGTGTGCCAAAATTGGACCTTCAGAATGGAATCAGCCTTCTTCGCCAATTTCCTTCCCGAAATGTTTGGATCTCTCTTTAAAATGGTCACGACGTTCTTCGCCTTCTCACAGTCATGTGGCCCCTTCTTTTTACCAGAAACTTTCTTCCGATCAATACGCAGTTCTTCCTTAAAACGTTTAATAACGCGAGAAATGGTTTTAGGGTTAGCCCCTACCTCTTTGGCAATTTTTATGAATGACCAGTGAGGTTTTTTTTAAAAAATTTTAAAAATATTTTCTCGCACTTCAACTTTGTTTGCCATTTTCGCGTTAAATAAATTTTTATTGTCTTTAATTGACACATAATATTTTCACACATTTAATTCAAAGCTACTAAGATAAAAATTTTGAATCTTTCAATAGCACAGTATGGGAAGAAATGTAACGGACAATTTTATTCGACGCAGTCCTTAGAAAAGGTAAACTTACTTACTTACTTTTAATGGCACAACAGCCCATGGAGGGCCTAGGCCGAGCTTTTTCGCATTCACTCATGTTGTGCATACATGAATGGAAGGGACCTACAGTTTAATGCCGAATCCGAACGGCGAAGTGAATGGCTTTTCATAGCAATTTTTACTCTTGTAGGTTTGCCATTGCCTGCCAAGAGGTGGTGCCGTGTAGAAAAATTATTTTTTCTACTTTTTTTTTTTTTGATTTTGCCTGTGCCGAGATTCGAACCCCGGACATTCTGCGTAGTAGCCCAACGCACTACCACTACGCCACAGCGACCACGTGGTAAAGAAAAGGTAAAACCGATGCAAAAACATGTCGACATATTTGTGCGGTTTAGTGAACGCCGGACCCGAGTGGTTTACTCGATTCCGATCCCGAAACTTCAATATCAAAAGCCGATGAAATTATGCAACTGGTGGAGCAAAAGCTCGATACACAACCTATCAGGAAATAGCGGAGGAACTAAACAGCAAATACATGACAGATTTGTGGGCACCAACCGAGGATACTTTTTATATGACACAATATTTTTACAAAAAAAAAAAACAAGAAGAATATATTTATCCTTTTAAATTTTATGTTGATTAAGCATTTGTGAATTGTTATTTTTTCCTTCAAATGATTTTCTGTGAATAAAACTAAAACTGGGGAATATATCAAATATTTATATTAAATGAACGAAGTCATTTAATTTTTGCTTACAGTCAGACGAAAATCAACATGTTTAATATTTAAGGGTACGATTAAAATAATAAGAGATTGATAGAAATTAACACTTTATCACTATAAAACTCACACACACAAGTACATCGCGATATATAAGCAGACACTTACATACACACATCTCCATCACTTAGTACATGAAATTTTAATTACATTTACATTGAGAAGTTCGCTGTCAGTTTAGCAAAATTGCAACAACAGCAAAAATAAAAAAGAGAAAAACTTTTACAAGCGTATTAAAAGTTTTAAAGTAGCATAAAGGTGTCACATTACACAAAAGCCTAAAGCCTAACACACGCATGCAATCATGTATTACGTTGGTATGTACGAGTATGTTCACGTGGATGAGTATCGCATGCAACGCTAATGCACCTTCAAAGTGGCAGTAATTAAATTTTCAATAATTTTCTTCCTTTTTGGGTTTTTACTTCATATTTAAACAAACAAACACTTCACGTAGTCACAAAGAGAAAGAAAGAGTGGCAGAGGGAGAGAGAGAGAGAGAGAGAGAGTAAGAAGAAATTGCACATAATTCAAAAAAAGGCGACAACGATAATTATGTCAAAATCATACAAAGGGCTTAAGCCCAAAAGGAAACTGAAGGCGAGACAAAAAAACGGAGGGGGGGGGGGGAAATAATAAAAAAAGTACAAAACGGTTGGAAAAAAGTATGAAGTGGAGCTGTAAAGTAAATAAATTTAAATATTTTTCCTGCTGTGTGACAGCAACAAGCGAAAACTTTGTGACAACTACGGTTAGACACACGCAGGCACATAAACGGGCAAAAGAGTTGGGTTCATTGTTTTTTTTTTTTAATTGAATGTGTGTGTGAGAATTTAAAGTGGAGACATTAAACAAAAGAGATTTGCATACACTTAGGCGCAACAGGAAATCGCTTAAGACACAAAGCACAGAGAGAGAAGAGAAAAGGGAAAAATGATTTTAAATTAAGTACATACCATTCAATTTTCTATAAACTTAAAAATTCATTTGTAGTAAGTATGTTTATTTCTTTGCCAGTGCTCAAGACATTTTCATTATTAATGAAATGTTAGCTCTTCTTGGTGTTGTATATTGTGTGAAACGCCCATTTTTATGCAATTGTCATTTCCCCATGCCAGATTATGCATACAAAAATAAGAAAAAATTGAATGCCATGTGTCAGGGCGTTACTATGAATTATCATCATCATCAGCAGCAGCAGCAGCAGCAGCAGCAGCAGCAGCGTAGTAAAGAAACTTTCAATTTAAAAACCGAATGAGAAAAAATTAGTGTTGCCACTTGAAGAATGTATTTACATCAAACTGTAGCAGCGATGATGAAAAATAAGCAAAGCAAAAACAAGCAACAAAAACTTTTCAATTTCAGACTCTAAAGATTTCAGTTTTAATGACAATACGCTTCCGTTCACTTCAACAATGTATGTAACAGTGTGAGTGCAGGGCTGCTCTGTGCGTGCATGTCGCGAACGCATGCATTTGCGAGCGCACTTATTTGATTTACGTTTCATTTCCGGTTGCCATATGCCATGCATTCACACACACACGCACACACACACATACTTACATAGAGAAGTCACTGCTGCTACTGCTACTGCTACTACTGTTACTACTGTTACTACTATCACGATTCCTTGACACTCTCAACAAGAGATAAGCAGCATACATACACACACACACACACATACATACAGATATAGTATAGCTATGTGCATTAGCGCTTGTATGTGTGTGTTTGTGTACACGAGAATTTGCCTACGAAAGCCATGAGCGCCTCTGTGATTATAAGCGTAACATACATTATGCAATTATAACTTTTGTCGTTAGAGGATAGAACATATGTATGTACATTTGTGTGTGTGTGTGTTTATACATACATATGTATGTGCACCATAAAACGTAAATTGCTGCAATGAAGTGATTTAACTCGGAGTTGGTTGCTTGCTGGTAAAAGTAGTAAGTTATGCAGTGCGCGTGTATGTGTGTACCACCAATCTCATGAGGGTGTATGATAATGTTTTATTGAATTAAGTGGATTTAAGTTGCAGAGTGTTTTTGTTTTATAGCAAGAAAACATAATTTTGTTTCAAAATGTGCAATTTCCACTCTGAGCTAAACTTAAATTTAAATTTTGTTTTAAAAGTAAATTAACTAGACAAATAAGAAACGTTTAAAATGAGATAATATTTTTAAAATATTAATTGTTAATTATTCAGTACGTTGCTGAAAGAGCCAAGAAGTCAATACAAATACTTTACGTTATTTTGAAATCGATTGAATATTTAAGTTCGAGGTATGATCAAAAAATAACCGTTATTTTAAATTTTTTCAAAAAGTAATTATTTATTCATCAACTACTATCTTGTCCCCTTCAAAGTAATCCCCCTCAGATATAATACACTTATGCCAGCGTTTTTTCCAATCCTTGAAACACTTCTGAAACGCGCTTTTTGGTATCGCCAACAGCTCCTGTTTCGATTTTTCTTTTATCTCCTCAATCGTAGCAAAACGCTTTCCTTTCATCGGTGTCTTCAGTTTTGGGAAGAAGAAAAAGTCAGCGGGGGCCAAGTCCGGTGAACACGGTGCTTGAGGCATGATAACGGTTTTGTTTTTGGCCAAAAACTTACGCACAAGCGACGTTGTTTTTGCTCAAAATTTAGCAATTTTGGAACAATCTTCGCTGCCGCACGTTTCATGCCTAAAACATCCGTAAAAATAGCTTGGCATGAGCCGAACGATATGCCAACATCATCAGCAACCTCTCTGATAGTGATTCGACGATTATCCAAAATCATTTTCTTCACTGCGTCAATGTTTTCATCGGTTGTTGACGTGCTCGGGCAACCAGGACGAACATCGTCATTGACATCTTCCCGGCCTTCCTTAAACCGGTTATACCACAATTGAACTTGTGTTCTGCTCATAGTAGACTCGCCAAAGGCCACAGTCAACATTTCAAATGTCCTTGCGCATTTAATTTCATTTTTTACACAAAACTGAATACAGTTTCTTTGATCCATTTTTTCGAATAGTAAAAAATCGAAGAGCACACCAAAACACGACTAACCTTTTTATCTGTCAAAAACAAACTGACAATCCAAAATGGTTGGTATTGCCAACATATATAACAGACATGTGTACCAACATAACAGAAAAAACAGAAAAATGCGAAAATCGAACATACTACTGTGGGCAAAAAGTAGTAAGACTTTTTAATTTAAATTTCGCGCGGAAACCCATTCATCAAAATATTACTTTTTTAAAGTTGGTATAACTGTCGGTGACATCTGCACAAATGTCACATCAAAATAATCATTAGTGTTTAGTATACGCTTGTCTTTCTGAAGTACAAAAAGTGCATTCGGCGATTTTCACAATGAGTGAAATTATTCAACAAAGAAGTTCCATTAAATTTTGTGTGCGGAATCAAATTTCTGGTGCCGAAACGTTCAGAATGTTGCGAAAGGCCTTCGGTGATGATTGCATGTCGCGAGCAAGTGTTTTTGATTGGCGTAGACGACGAACCACGTCCAGGACGGCCATCAACATCAACTGATGATCAACACGTCAATTAAAGGGAAAAATATGAAAAAGGGATTATAACGGGACTATGTTCTCATCCGCAAATGTTCCGTATTCTCTCACAAATCTCAGAAGATCGCAGAAGGGGAAGGAGTGAACTTTGTCCATTCCTGTGACATCGAAACCCAAAATGCGCCATCTCGTTCTGGCAAAGGCGGGACATGTGCAGAGAAAATGCTCTGTGCTGTCCACCTCCTCCAGACAACATGTGCAGGTCGGGTTCTCGGTGATGCCGATGGTGGTCATATGTTGGCCCCATGGATTATGTCCTGTGATGAGTCCCACCATCCGGCGCAGGTCCTTCCTTCCTAATTTAAGAAGGAATTCTGCTGCCTTCCTCTTTGGACAAATCATAAAACAATAAGCCGTTTTACAAATGTTTAGACTGGACCAGTGTCTCTTAAGTAAATCATTAGCATACGATTTTATCCAATGCATAGCACCTGTCAAACTGGTCCCGACTATTGGCTCTGATCTGAAAGGCATGTTCTTTGATCCACAGTTGGCCAACTAGTCGGCTTTCTCATTCCCAGGAACTCCACAGTGCCCAGGAACGCAGATAAGATGGAGCTGCATTGATAGATGACAAATCAGGTGGGCAAACGCAAGCAAAGGCTACTGGGCACATCGATTAATACCTGACATTCGAGTGTGGCTTGGCAGGAAGCAAGGCGAAGTCGATTTTTACATCACACAAATACTCAGCGGGCATGGGTGTTTCCGAGCGTACTTATATCGATTCAATAGCGAATCTGACCTGCACTGTACACTGTGTAGTGATATGGTATGCCCAAGAATGCTTAAAACGTGTCCTTCAAATCTCCCCGATTCCAACAAGAACGTAAACATTTAACGATTGTCGAAACAATAACACCACATAACTTCATTAAACATATGCTGGCATTAACAACAGGATGGAACACGATTAGCAGCGCCAGTATGGCTGCTTCGGTAATATTGGAGTTGCGGCGCCTTGAGCGGCAAAGAAGAGAAAGTAAACAAGCTCATAACTAACGTAAAAAGCTTTATGCTGAACCAGTCCCGCCAAGGTATACCTAATGGTAGTCACGCAGGGAGAGTGGTAGAAGAGAAATAGGTGGTTTTAGTCGGTAGGAATCGTAATCGGATAAGTATTGGAGTTCTGCGCTTCCTATCAAGGTTCCCACCAGCCAACACACAAATCTCTTTACTTTTTTACTTTTAATGGCACAACAGCCCATGGAGGGCCTAGGCCGAGCTTTTCGCATCCACTCATGTTGTGCGTGTTATATTTGTACATGAATGGAAGGGACCTACAGTTTAATGCCGAATCCGAACGGCGAAGTGAAAAGCTTTTCATAGAAATTTTTACTCTTGTAGGTGTGCCATTGCCTGCCAAGAGGTGGTGCCGTGTAGAAAAATTATTTTTTCTACTTCTTGATTTTGCCTGAACCGAGATTCGAATCTCGGATACTCTGCGTAGCAGTCCAACGCACTACCACTACGCCACAGCGACCACGTTCAAATCTCGGCACACGTAAAATCAGAAAAAGTAAATAACAAATTTTAAAGAAACAATTTTTCTGCACGGCATTCATGTGGAAATATAACAAGCATAATATAAGTGGATGTTAAAAGCTCGACCTAGGCCCTGCCGTTAAGTAAAAAAAGAAATGATTGTGTGAGTTAGTCCATTTCGTTTTTTATTGTGATTTGTGATTACGGGCTTTACGGGCTTACTGGGCTTTCTTTTACCTTTTTGAGGTTTTAATTTTAATGTTTTATTGGTGAAAAATTCTTTTTCCAACTCACAAAAACACATGAACTGAGCTATGCGGCCTACGCTCCAATGAAATCTAATTCAGTTCACAATATTTTTTATCATAAGTAAGTAAGTTGAGAAAAAAATATTATACAAAATAGATGAACTCATTTATCATCACTAATTAATAGAATTTTTCTAAGAACTTCCCATCATCCATGATGAGTAATCTTTGGATTACTCTATTGAAATTTTCAGGGTTGTTTATCCACTGAGTTAGAGAACCATGAAGGGCGAAGCGAAACAAAAATTTTTTACTTTTCAGAATCAATATAATTTTACTCACAATTTATGGTATTAAATTTTTAATATTTATACCACAAGTTATGAACCGGATTTATGTAGGAAAGGTGGAAAATGCCAATGAATTTATCTTTAATTATTGCGAAAATATTATGGATAGATTTGTTTGATATATAGTTTTCCAGTATTTCCGTATCTATTTACTTTCAATAAATTCTACCTCCTCTTTTAACCTTCGCACAGACGGTAATTTTTTTGTACGCTAGTGAACAGTATTTACCCGGATAAATATTTTTTTCCTGTGTCCAGGTGTATTGTTAAGTAATGTTTTTCGTGTACGTGTGCTTACAAATCCTTTTCAGATTATCATTTGAGGACAAACAGCGTTACTACGAAAGAATTTTTGCAGTAGCCGTTTCTGAATCAGAAGATGACCAGGACGATGCAAACTTTGAATCCAATGAAGATTGCTTGCCAGAGAAAGTAAGTGCTGATTCTGATGCCGAAGAGAATGCATAAGGTGAAATGATCGAACTGAATGACACTACTGAGTCTGAAGCTGATGAAGAGGACAATATTGAAAACAGTGACATAGAAAGTAATGAAGGTGACAATTTTCCATCGACTGTAGACCTATTTACAGGCAAAGATGAAACAAAGTGGTATAAGCATTCACCAGCAATGCAACGCCAGGGGTCGCGTAGTATTTTTCGAGACAGTTTGTTCGTAGGCGCTAAACCGTCAACTAAAAATTTAACTGAAAAGAATACTTTTTACTGTATTATGAGATCAGCCATTCAAGATGTTATATGCAGGTATACTAAGTAATAAAAGGGCCGAAAAAGATTATAATGAGTGGAACAGTAAAAATCTTGATAAAAAACCACTGTCATGGAAACCACTAAAAGAAGAAGAATTTTCTGCTTATTTAGGACTTTTGTTGGTAATGGGCGCTCACAAATCTAATTATGAGCCCGTCAAAGAGCTTTGGTGGAAAAATGCTTTCCCGTTATATAGAGCCACAATGTCAGTTTGCCGCTTCAAAAAGATAACAAGATTTATACGTTTTGACTTGGGTACTTCACGAAGGTTTCCACAGGCTGCCTCTGATAAAGCAGCTCCCATACGAGATGCCTTTGAAATGATAAACGCGTACTTGAAGCATAACTTCAGACCATCTGATTTAATTACATTGGACGAGCAGCTACTTCGCTTTAGAGGACACACCAATTTAACACAATATATTCCTTCAAAGCCGGCCAAATATGGCATAAAAATTAGGTGGCCGTGTGATTCCCAATCGTAACAATAGAGATGTCAACCAAGGAAAAAGCGTTGTGAAGGAGCTGGTTGAATCACATAAAAACACTGGTCGGAAAGTAACAATGGACAATTTTTTCACCACCTTGCCGAAGAACTAATTTCTTGGAGGTTGTCAGCTGTCGGTACGCTGAAACAAAATAAACGTTATTTGCCCAACGAATTCAAGGCATCGAAAAATCGAGAGTTGTTGTTGACTGAGTTCGGATTCGCGCCCAACATTACATTGTGCTCTTACGTTCTCAAAAAGGGCAAGGCAGTAGTTTTACTTTACATCGACAAAACGGTTATCTTACCAAATATGAAACCCGAGATCTTTAAATCGATAGATTTAAGATTGAATCGAATCAAAATTAAACCTTTCTGTAGTATTCTGGTCGCTGTGCCGTAGTGGTAGTGCGTTGGACTGCTACGCAGAGTGTCCGGGGTTCGAATCTCGGCACAGGCAAAATCAAAAAGAAAAAATATTTTTTCTAAACGGCACCACCTCTTGGCAGGCAATGGCAAACCTACAAGAGTATAAATTGCTATGAAAAGCTTTTCACTTCGCCGTTCGGATTCGGCATTAAACTGTAGGTCCCTTCCATTCATGTACAAATATAACACGCACAACATGAGTGGATGCGAAAAGCTCGGCCTAGGCCCTCCATGGGCTGTTGTGCCATTAAAAGTAAGTAAGTAAGTAGTATTCTGGAAACAAGCCCTTGGCTATATCTGGGTTAAAATGAGGCACTTATAATCCTTTGCTTCGGCAAAAAACTACAGCCTAAAAGTGTTAGAACGGAGCGTTATATTTTGTCGGTGGTCGTTAGTTTTGATTTACTTCTTAAAATTTAATAAGCCACAAGGGAAATGTTTTGTTCCAGAAATTTTATTATTAAAATGATTTGATATGCTCCTAATGAGTCTAGCTACGAAACGTTTTCGAAACGTTTACACTGTTTAACCTTAAGTATTAATATGATTTCACTACAATATTAAAAAGACCCATTTTGCTTGGAAAATCTAATCTTCTGACACCCCGCAGAAGTCTGTAATTATAAGAAACAGATTTCTCTTATTTTAAATTCAAATGGTCTAAACTTATATTGAAATTGGGTACATGCTACTACCTTCCGCATAAGTTGCCACTTACGGCAAAAACGATATCCTAGCTACTGCCAGTAGTTAGCATTCATGTGCAAACATATTTTTGTTTTAAGATTTTATCAAATAGTTTCAACTATTCATTTAATGTTTAAACATTTATGCGTATTAATACACGAAAGCCCACTGAAGTATGCTATAAAAAAAACTTCCAACAAAGGCACACTGAAATACATTCGCACAGACACACACTCTCTCTCACACACACAAAAATAACTCAAATACTTTCAAGTAATAACATTGTGTGAGTGAGTGTGCAAGTGTGTGTGTGTGTGTGTGTAGCGGTGTAATTTACTTAAATACATATACATGCATAAACTGCTGACGGTGATGATAGCGGTAGCGGTAGCGGTGGAGGTGGTGGTGGTATTGCATATTTGCTTGTGTATTAGTTAAGTGCCCCCAAGTGTCGTAGTCGTTGTCGTTCGTAGCTGCAGCAGCAGAGGCAGCCAGCAGCAACAATAGTTGTTGTCAACTACTTTGTTGCTTGCTAAACTTGTAAACGAAATTGTTTTAAATTGTTTGCAACCGTAAAAAGCACAAAATCTTAGCAAAAAAAACTACAAACACACACACACATACACACATAAAAACATCAAGCACAACAATAAATATGTACATGCAAAGAAACTCGAAATGCTTTGAGCTTTAAGCAAAACAAAAAAATTGAAAATAAAAAACAAAACACAAGTAGCAGCTTAAGTTGGCTGCATGCCAGAAACCACACACACACATACATAAAAACAAATGAATGTAAGTATATATGGATGTATGTGTTTCGATAATCCTTTGGCTACTGTTTTGATGTTGTTTACTCGATGTTATTCGCTCTCTAGCCACTTGAAATTTTATTTTTTGTTGTTCTATCACACACACACACATATACACACTCACGCACACACTTACTGCTTACTTTCTTCATCTTTACAAAGGAGAAGCTGCAGGTTGCATACTTTGTATTTAGGGTACTTAACTCACTCATTAAATGTGTATGTATATGTATGCCTGTGAGTGTGCATGTGTGTCACATTTATACGACCACAAATGCTGAAGTAGGGAGTATGCACCGAAAAGGATCCCAGCTTGAAATCGTATTGCAATGCGGTTCATTTTCTTCGTTTTTACTTTCTTACTTCACTCGTTCTCGTTCATTCATTTGCTT
Source organism: Palloptera scutellata (assembly GCA_958295655.1). NCBI lineage: Eukaryota > Metazoa > Arthropoda > Insecta > Diptera > Pallopteridae > Palloptera > Palloptera scutellata. Next base: position 48,389,390 of record OY282450.1, read on the forward strand.
TACTCTCTGTCTTCTGTGCTCCTCTTATTTTTGTTGTTATTGTTGTTTTTTTTTTTTTTTGTTTTACTCTGCTTTTAACATTTTCACAAATGACACTTGACACAAGCATCGCACACATAAATTGCTTTAAGCAAAAAGGATATCCTGCGGTTAGACGCTCGCTCCATAGCAAAATGACCCAAAAAAACAGCAACAAAAAAGTAGAGAAAAACACAAAAGTATTTAACTTTGCTGCAAATCTCTTTGCCAGTGTGCGTGAATTCGTGTATTTGTATATTTGTGTGTGTGTGTATGTGTGCGTTTGTTTGCATATGCATTTATAAAATGGGTTTTGTTGACATTTAAACGAGCTCAAGGACAAAAGTAACTAATTTTGTTGTTGCAGAGAGTGAAGTGCAAGGAATTTGTGTGTGTGTGTGTATGTGAGTGAGGAATCTTCAAAGATACCAGCAGCCCGAGCTATTGGCATGCACGGCTCGCATACTGACATGATTTACGTCGCGGTGCAGGAAAAGGGGTTCGACCCACTTCTCTATTTAATTATTTGCTCGCCTCGCTGCTTGCTCGTCTTTTCGCACTTGCGTCATCATGTGTGCTATGACCCCGCTGCATTCATGCAATTTCTCTTTTGCCAACAACATGGAGTTCACCAGTCGTTCTGGGGTGAGTCCAACTCGCCAACAATCATCCAAAGCTGATATGTTCAGCATTCTCGATTTTCCCATTACAAAATAGACAGTACGGATGGTCAACGTACAGATTGTACAGATACTGGCGGAAGCGTCCGTGTCCTGATAGAAACTTCCGGATTTTTCCTGACTTCTGCAGCTGGTCTTGCCATTATGTCTATAGGGCATCTGCTTGCCAGAAGGTTCGCCGCTTCGTCCGACACTGTCCTAAAACGACAGCCTATACACTGAGGCAGGTGGTTTCATGTACTTTTGCACTTCTGTAGCTGTTACCCAGATTGGTGCCGCGTACATTAGGATTGACGTACTAACACTTGCCAGAAGAGTTCTCATTTTTTACCTTGGGCCACCGATATTAGGCATTAATCTTGCAATGGCCATGCTCACTTTTCTTGCTTTTTCGCTTGTATGTATGAGGTGCTCCTTAAAGTTCATGCGGTAGTCAAGAATGACTTCGAGATACTTGATGGAGGGGCTAAATGTTATTACTTATGTGCCCGCCAACTCTTACTTCAATCTTTTTCACTCTTTTTCGGCTAGTAATCAGAAGCCCTTCAGTGTTATGGTTAGCTAGCTGCAACCCTGCTGTCTGCAACCATACTTTTACACCAGCTATGGTGTCATTGCAGATTCTGACTACATCCGCTATCTTTTTCGCTACCATCACGATTGCAACATCGTCTGCGTATCCAATAATGTGAGCCCCTAATGGCTTCCTTCCTTTGAGTACCCCGTCGTACATGATGTTCCATAAAAGTGGCCCCAGCACGGAACCCTGTGGGACCCCAACTGTTACTTCGTGCTCTTTTGGTCCCTCCGCAGTGTCATATAGCAGCTTCCTGTCGGTGAAGTAACTAGCTCTAATCTTAATCAGGTAGTCGGGGATGTGCATGTCCGCCATCGCTATCAGTACGCAGTTCCAGTTAGCGGTATTAAACACATTTTTGACGTCCAAAGTAACTATAGAACAGTATTCTTTTGTGCCTTCAAACCATCGTTTCCCCTCTAATGCCTTGCATGCGATATCACAGACGGTTGCACCAGATTCTATTAATGATCGCTTTTTCCGGAACTCATATTGCCATTGCGATAACCCTTCTACGTCTTCTGTAAACTTTTCGCGTCGGGCGCATATAACGCTTTCGAACACCTTGCCTGCAGTATCGAGCATACTCAAAGGTCTGTGTGACGATGGTTCCTCAGGAGACTTATTGCCCTTATGGAGCAGCACTAAACGTTGCCTCTTCCATTCTCTGGGAAAGGTTCTCTCCTTTAGGCACACTGTAAATAATTGGCTAAACAATTTTGGTTTTCTGCAAACTGCCAGTTTTAACACCTCATTTGGAATCCCGTCTAATCCTGGGGATTTTCGAGATTTAATTCTCGATGCTGCAGTAAGTACTTCCGCCATTGAGACTGGAGGTATTATTGCCGATTCTATGTTTAGCTCATGTGGCAGTTTCACTTCCTCCTGCAGTGGAAATAAGACATAAATAATATTTTTCATCATGTTAGGGCACACTTGTGCCTTGGCACAACTGCTTTCAAGCTTTTTCATTACCGTACTATAGCCTTTCCCCCATGGATTGTTGTCTATATCCTCTATCAGCTCGGTAAAGGCTTTGCTTTTACTCTTAGCTATGGCCTTGCAAAAACTAATAAGCTCGTCGTTGGCATTTAAACAGTTCTTGAAGTCGTCGGTACTTCAAGTTTTCTCTTGACCTTTGTCTTTGGAATTGCCGTCGTAGCTTGAGACACTCCGAACGAAGATTCGCTATTTCCTCGTTCCACCAGTACGCTGGCGTTCTTCCATTTCCTTTATTTTTCCATGGCATGGATGCATCACAGATACCTGCCATTATTTTCATCACTTTTTTAGTGTGCAACTCGGCGTTGTCAGTGTTCTCGTTTAGGTTTTCAGGCATGTATTCTACCATGTATTCGAGCATATTAAGGTCCAGCTTTTTGGTTTCCCATCCACGTTTTTGCGCCTTTTGCACTTGTTTGCTAAACTTGTATCTTTGCTTGATTGACTTTAAACATTATAGCGGATTGGTCACTATATGTGAAGTTATCTACTACTTTCCAGTCTGTTCTTCTTGACAGTGCACTGCTAGAAAATGTCAGATCAATGATTGACCCTGCAGCACCTTTCTGGTATGTGTTCTTATTAACATAATTCAGTAGCACCACATTAAGATTAGTGAAGGCTTCAAGTATGGCTTCTCCTCTCTCCTCTTACATTCGTTTTTGCACGACTCCAATCTACTGCCCACGCATTGAAATCACCCGCGATAACAACCGGTGTTTTACCGCTAGCATGAGCCACGAAAAGATGTAACATATGTTTAAATTCTTCCTGTGGCTCACTAGCTGGAGCATAACAGCTGCAGAAATGTGTTCCTCCAATTTTAACGAGAACGAAGCCATTGTTATTCGCTGCTACTTTTGCTTTCAAAAGGGAAATGGCCACATGCCCATATTGCTGCTTTTTTCCGCTTGTCCTCTACCCAGTTTCTATGTTGCGTTCATTTGTTGTTTGTACAAGCAGGTTTTGTGCTGCTTCACAATGGTTTAGGTTTATTTGCATGCAGCTTATCATATACTTAATAAACCTACTGCGTTTTTGTACATAGGACATGTGTAACTTCCAGTGGGGTGAGGCCCTATGAGGCCCTCCACTCCAGGCTTCCATATGATACACTTCGTCTTCGCGACACACTTTTTGGCATGGTGTCCTTTTGCGCCGCATCTCAGACACGAATCCCCTCGGTCTTCGGTTCCTTTGCAAATTCTTGCTATATGACCATACTCCATACATCGTTAACATCTGCGAGGGGTGATAACCTCACGATGCCCGCATCTTACCCAACCAACCCGGATTCGTCCAGCTATTTGAAGCATTCTTACGTCTTTGGTAGCTACATTAATTAAGGCTGTTTGTGTACCATCACTTGTGGGTCTTATCGACTTGACCGCTCTGGGATCGAGCTTATTAGTTTTTGGGAACTGCTAGTTTATAGCGCTACAAATATCATCGGCTGTCGTCACCTCGTCTAGGTCACGAAGTTCAATGGTTACTGCCTGACTTAGGATTCTCACTTCCGCTGATTGTTTGAGTAGTTTTCAAGTGCAATCTCTAAATTTGCTGCTTAGATCAAAAGTTTTGCGCTTGAGTTCCAGCAGCAGGTCTCCGTTGGCTGTCTTCCTGATTTTGGTTACGTTGTCACCAAGCTCTTTCAATTCGGGTTGCTGCTTCATTTGTTTAAGCATATCAGCATAGGATGTAATGCCAGTTTTTGCTATGACAATTGTATCGGGTCTTCCTGCCTTCCGCACAGTCTTGCTCCATTTAGCCTCCTTTTCAGTTAACTCCTTTGTCTTCTTGTCCTTTCCATGTATGTCCACTTCTCAGATAGGACTTCTGCGATGGTTATTTTATTCCCAGTTTTTCCTTCTATTGCGGTGTGTATGCGTTCGCTTTTCGTGCCTCCTTTTTTGCAGCTTGCTTGTGTGTCCCAGTTGCCGCGCTTGCCCTTTTTATATAAGGTGAGGTCTGTGCACACTGGTCCTTTCCCTTTTGTTCTGCTGCTGCAGTCATCATTTTTGCTTCGGGTGAGGTCTGGACACACTGATCCTTTCCTTTTTGCGATGCGGGCTCGTAGGAATTTCCCTGTCGTATTGCTGGCTCGTGTAAGTCCACTATATGGTCTACCAAGTCCCTCATTGGCTGATGTATAGACCGTCTGCCCCCTCCCCTCATCATTACCAACTCCTTAACTTTTTCACCCAGCTTTTTCATTGAGCTGTCTTCATTGTCGCAAGTAGCTGCATCCCATGTTCCCAATTTTTCAATTTCCTGACCACTATGTGTGTACGTGTGTGTGTCCATAGGTGTCTTCTGAATACAACTTGCCAGTCATAGGGAAATTATTTTTCAAGAATTATTCCTTGTGCTGTTAGAAGCTTTAAAATTAAAGCATTTAGAAATTATGGACCCACCTCAGAATAGGCAAATTACATATACTTAATAAATTTTTGTAATTATTTAAAATCAAATTTTTCTATTTCGAAATGTTGTTCCCATCCAAATATAAATCATTCGAAAAACTCGTAAATATAAATCTGGATGTTATTTTGTTGTGGCTGGTCGAGAGACGGAGAGACGGAGACCAATTGGTCTATTGTGTACCCTCTGTGGTGAACGGTCTTCCTCTGATATCAGAGTGTTCAGAGATTCATCGAAAGTACAAATTGGTTGAACCATTAGGTTAGATTAGAGCTGGTTCTTACTTACTTACTTTTAATGGCGCAACAGCCCATGGAGGGCCTAGGCCGAGCTTTTCGCATCCACTCATGTTGTGCGTGTTATATTTGTACATGAATGGAAGGGACCTACAGTTTAATGCCGAATCTGAATCCGAACGGCGAAGTGAAAAGCTTTTCATAGGCAATTTTTACTCTTGTAGGTTCGCCATTGCCTGCCAAGAGGTGGTGCCGTGTAGAAAAATTATTTTTTCTACTTTTTGATTTTGCCTGTGCCGAGATTCGAACCCCGGACACTCTGCGTAGCAGTCCAACGCACAACCACTACACCACAGTGACCATTCCACACACGAAATATAATTCACGTGCTTGGTATACAGAAAAAAGGAAGAAATTATGGTATTAAAAAACAGGTTTGGCAAAAATAGATATTTTGGAGCAAGCTGATCGAAATGCTGCCCATTCCCATGCCGATTCCCACCCTACTTTTGGACTCTAGTAGGCTGACTTCATTAGTATTCCCTACTTTAGTACTGCCAGTTCAGACCAAATATCAGAAAACACTCATTTTAAAAGAACAATTCATTTATTATAACAGAAATAATAATTATATTCATTATTCTAAAATTACATAATTAAAAGCTTACTTTTCAGCGTTATCTATATTCAATGAGTATTATTCTTCAGATTACTAACTAAGTATAAACCATTAACAACTTAAATATTAGTTGAAATTAGTTAACTTAGAAATTAAAATTTTGTAAATATTTAAATGTATCATCTATGCAATAATTCATTCTTTAAAAACGTATAGAAAATAAATTAATCAAAACTATGTGTTTAAAAATATATAATTTATGTGCAAAATAAATAAATTGTTATTTCATGCATGCGTGTGTCAATCCGTTGACTGTGAATGCACACGAAAAAGTTTTGCTTAACGGAAACAAATATATGTGTATATATTTATCGCATGGGATATTTACATTTTCTTTTACATGTAGCGTTAATCTCTCTCAAATATTAAAGATGAATACAAAAAATAAATAAATAGCAACAAAAACTTCAACTTACATTAATTCCAGTATCCAACGATGAAAGGCCTTTATCGAATGCCAACTTTGGGCAGTTAAATTATATATTAAAAACAAAAACACAAACGAAAAAGGCAAATGGAATATTGCTGCATGCACAAAATTACTTTTTACACTTAGCATTATAAAAGAAAAATTAACTCTATTTTAAACACTTCATTTTAATCACTCATTTTTATCACTTAATTTTTTTCTTTGCATTATTAGTTATTTTAAATTTTATTACTTATTGCATACATTTTTGCGATATTATTTTCAACATATTCTTTCTTTTTTTTAAAAGCTATTTTATTTTACTTATTTTTATAAATTTCTTTTTTTTTTAATTTATTATATACATACATGCTTATATAATTGTTTCTAAGTATATTTTAGAATAATGTTAGACTATTGTATTTTTTATTGCATCGTTCTTGCAGATTTCACTCGATTTATATGTGAATTTCGTAAGGGCAGCTGCTCCTCTAAGTTGGAAAATGTGGTCTCCCTGAAACTTCCTATGCATCAAACAGTTAGGTAATCCAAACAATCTGCGCAAAAGAATTAACAACTCCTGATACTATTGAAAAAAAATACTTTTAATTTCCCGACAATTCTTTAATTTTATTTTACCAACTTACTTACTTAGCTGGCACTACAACCGATGATCGGTCTTGGCCGCCTCTACAAAGCTTCGCCAGCCACCTCTGCTATGCGCGCGCTGGCGCGTTATTTTCGTCGGTCGAGAGAGGGCTCTACGGGCTCTACTTCTCAATTGCCTACTGAGCCTGTAGTAACACCTGTTGGCAAGAGTTAGTCTCCGCTTGATCTCAAGGCTGACATTATTGTTGGTGTTTATGCTGGATCCTAGATATACCAAATCCTTGACGACTTAGTTTTATTTTAGCTTTATGAAATTTAAAGTGTAGATGTAGAATTAGAACATAGAAAAAAAGCAACTCGTCTCGAACAATTGGTGTGAAACATTTCTATAGAAGTTTTCTTTTCCGAATTCAACGAGGTAGAAGTCTCCAATGTACTTGGGACTAGGAAATAGTAAGATGCACGATCGTACTGAAAAATTAGGTTGTATGCATAAATGCTTCCAAGGAATTATGAGAAAATGTTGTGATCAAATGTAAGTCTCCACTAACAGATAAGTTTAGGCCTAAGCTAACATTTAAATTTCACCCAGTGTTAAATTAAAAACACATTTTTAATAGTTATTTTAAGAAATTCCAACCATTACAGATTTGCGGTCTGAATTTGGTTTATTCTTTGCTTGAAATTTCGTTCCATATGGATTTGGACTGAATTCGATGATTCCTTTGGGTCTTATTTATGATCTGAATTTACATATCAAGTTTGATCTAAATAGGATTTATTTGATTTTTGGGTCTGAATTTGTCTCTTTATGGTCTAAAAGTGGTATTCTTTTGGTCTGACTTTTGATTTAAGTTTTTTCCACAATATGCAGCCCTTATAAGCAGCCCATAGCGTTCGTTCCGACTTTGGGTCTGTTTTTCTGTCTGGATTTTGGTGTAAGCTCTGGCCTGAATTATGTTTGTTTTCTGGTTTGAGGTTGGGTGCGAATTTTGATGTGCATTGGGTTGATTTTGTTCGGAATTTTGCTCTGCTTTTTGTTTGTTTTTTGTCACAACTTAGTTTGAGTATACTACATAGTATGTAAACAACTAGGGCAAGCATTGAATTTCATAAGAACTGCAAAGAAAAACACAAAAGAATAAAAAGCGAAGCCAAAGAAGATATGCCCCAAAGTAACTAAATCTCAGAAATTCAATTTCAAAATGCTGCATTTCATTGCAGCAATGCACAAGGATATTGCTGCTATACCTTCAAATCTCAAACCTGCAATTCACCATTTTTTCATCCACTCTCTCTAAAACTTTCACCCTTTCTGTTGTACTTTGTGTTTTTGTTTATTCTCTTCGCTAAAGTATGCAGCTAATGATAATCGCATTTACAATAACTTACAAGAAGCAAATATTTAACTTAAAAAGAAATAATAATAATTTAGCCAAAAACTTTGCCTACTTGGCAACATTTGCCATTGTTGGCGCACACACATTCACACACACACTTTCCCATACGCTCGCTCACTCACACTCGTACACACACTTTCACATACATACATTCAAAATAAAAAGCGAAATTTAATTTTGTATACAATTTTCTTCTGTGTCGCTTTTTTGGTCCCCAAACGTGGCGCCTTCAGGTTTTGCTATTTTACCACATGTCGTACTCCTTCATTGTTGCTGTGTTCTTTGTGTGCCGCAGCTGCTGCATTTAACTTATTGTGACAAGGTTTTGTTTCTTTTCTCCTTTTATTTACAATTACACACGAACTTGAACTCAATTTACTATATGAAATTTGACTGCACAACTAAAAGAATTATAACAAATTGCAGATAAATTGCAGCAAGCAGTGAGAAAAGGTAGCAAAAAACTCCACCAAAAGATTTACCAACTACGAAATGAGAAACTACAATTGCACTTGGCTTCTCACAAAATTCATTACAAAAAAGTACTTAGTTGTGACATTAGCAAAGATTTTTAATTAGGTTCTTTGAAGCCTTTTCCTGAGTAATTGCTGTAATAATATAACAACAATTAATTATTGTATATTTGGGCAAAAATTTTAAATTAACTTTTAAGCGTTTACCAAGAAATATCATTTGAAAAATTCATACTAAAAATGTGTCAAAGCTGAATGCTTATAGCAAATTATATTCTCGGAAGTTGGATGTGCGAGGAGCGGAGCTGTCCTCAAGAAGAAAACAATTTTTTTACGAAAAATGACCTATGATACAGGGTGACTATTAATAAGTGTATACCTATACAACAGTTTTGAACATAAAAAAGTTATTGTAATTAAAAACGAAAACAGACCGAAGAAAAAGATAACATAACGCATGAGTAAAAATATATTCCGCCCAGATATGATAAAATCAGGTAATAAGCCCTACACTATTCTTGTGCCATTTTGGCTCTGTAAGCTGGCACAGAGTCTTGCTGGAACGACGTCCAATCATTATACTCAAAAATCAAGCGTAAGTATATGGCTATTTTCGCAAATCCCAACCCATACTATGACGGTTCGTGGATTTTGGAGATGTTGAATGACCAGCTTCTGTCACTTTGAAGGTTAAGCACTTTTCCCCCATCCAATTCCTGCGTCCCGACGTTGGAGTAAGCGACGTCTTAGGAGTCGTACGCGCTTTTTTTCATCCGTAAGTAACTGACCTATTTGCAGCTTGTAAACATTGAGTGGTCACTGTGGCGTAGTGGTAGTGCGTTGGACTGCTGCGCAGAGTGTCCGGGGTTCGAATTCCGCAGGCAAAATCAAAAAGTAGAAAAAATAATTTTTCTACACGGCACCACCTCTTGGCAGGCAATGGCAAACCTACAAGAGTAAAAATTGCTATGAAAAGCTTTTCACTTCGCCGTTCGGATTCGGCATTAAACTTGTAGGTCGCTTCCATTCATGTACAAATATAACACGCACAACATAAGTGGATGCGAAAAGCGAAAAGCTCGGCCTAGGCCCTCCATGGGCTGTTGTGCCATTAAAAGTAAAAGTAAAAGTAAGTAAACATTGAGTCCTTGTTTGTTTTTTGCTATGATTCAAACTGATTCACGATTTACTTCAGTTTGGTCATGGAAACCGTTGAATTACGCTGCACCCGTTTTTGAATGATTTTGCGATTCTTGGAAGTATCGACAGTGGGTTTTCTGCCTCTTCCTCCAACATCATCTTCATGGCCCAGCTCCTTAAATCATTTAACTGCACGACAATCTAACTAACGAGCAATGCGAAGCTACCTTGCAATCTCACAATTGCCTTTGCAACGTTACGATTATTTGACATCGTAAAATAAATAACTAAATGAAATCTAGGCCACACAAAAACTAAATCAGATGTACTCTCGATTACGTAGAATAACACAAGAATGAAGAAAATTGCAGAAAAACTTCTTAATTTTCACCCTGTGTTGTTATATCGAAAAAAAGCAGCACAGAAAAGTTGTCCTAGAGAATACAAGCTGAGATACATTTTTGAAATGACACAATGTCTTTTCGTCCCTCAAGGGTCACGATAATTTCTTACCTTTTTATTTTTCAGCTAAATACAAAACATAAATGAAAAATAATTTCTCACATCGGAAACCATTAATTCCAAACACTATCCTAGAAATCAGAACAATCAAACCCTACACCAAATCCTACACCTAGACCTGAAGAAACATAGGTTTCAAAATCAGATTACTAAAATTCTGAAAGACGATAATCAGAAAAACAACCGGAACGAAATTCAAACTAAACTGGCACCAAAATTCAGACCAAAATTTAAATCAAAAATTCAAACCAAACCAAAAATCGGATCAGTAATCAGACAACATTTTTTTCGATTCTGGTTTTCAATTACTTCACTACCGAAGAGCCTTTCAATTTACGACCCTATTTACAAATTTTTGAGTATCTTTAATGTCGAATTGGGATATGAATACTTGAACGACTTGGCTTGCTATAGGTAGTGAGTCTCATTTTACATAGTTTTGATCTACACTATTTGACATGAAACGTATGTGCCGTGTAAATCGTGGGGTGATTGTATATAAATTTACATATCATTACCTTATTTTTGACAATGCCCTAACTAACATTTATTTCCTAGATCGAATTTTATGTAAATTCGAATGAACAGCGCTCTATTTCTGATTCAGCCGGACAACTGGTTTGGAAAAAAAATGTTAGTTAGGACCTTTCTGAATTAAGGCAACAATATGAAAAAATCTATAATCATCTTACTTTACTTTTAATGGCACAACAGCCCATGGAGGGCCTAGGCCGAGCTTTTCGCTTTTCGCATCCACTCATGTTGTGCGTGTTAAATTTGTACATGAATGGAAGGGATATTACAGTTTAATGCCGAATCCGAACGGCGAAGTGAAAAGCTTTTCCTAGCAATTTTTACTCTTGTAGGTTTGCCATTGCGTGGCAAGAGGTGTATTTTTATACTTTTTTTTTTTTTAATTTGCCTCTGCCGAGATTCGAACCCCGGACACTCTGCGTAGCAGTCCAACGCACTACCACTACACAACAGCGACCATCTAGTTTTATTTAATATTATATGTGTATTATAAGTTTGCTGCAACTTGTTTCATTGAAAAATACCATGACAGCTTACAGCTTTCCAAAACCAATTACGACCACAGGATTGTAACTTATGACTCCGCAAATGACGCGCAAACTTAATTAGTGTCCTTGCGCAATTACGATGAAAAGTTCAAGCACATGCAACGGCAACAACAGCAACAACAGCAACAACAGACAACAACAACAACACCAAATAAAGCACTTAAATTCTTAACTTATAACAAATTATTGCGCTTAATACAACAGCCATGGAGTTGTTAGTGTTATCCTTAATGCTGTGTTTGTTGCTGTTGCTGTTGTTGTCGCTGTCGCCCTTTTTCCAGCTTAATTGAAGGTCCCACTTTAATGATTCTAATGGGCAAATAATCAATTATATTCACTTTCATTGATCCGCGCCAAATTGCTCATTTTAATTTCATCTTCTCGCCGATGAATCGCGTTTGGCAACAGAGAAGGCAGCAAATGAAATGGCACAAAAAAGCATTGTAAAGTTTCTTACACGTATTTATAATATAGACAGCAAACGGAAATCGCGTTAAGTGCGCACTAACAAGATTTCACAATGGATTTTGTTTTCGGTTTAAATTTGAGCGCGTGAGTTTTTCTTCGACACACACACACACGCACACAATTTAAACTACACTCAAATGAATGAAATTAAATCACAAATCGCAAACATTAATAGCAATAACCTGCAGCAAATCTAATTAGCACTAATCAAAGTGTGCTCTGCCTTCCTTCCACCACTCTAACTGCCGCTACTGCCGCTGCTGCTCCTTTCAACAATGCGTCCGGCCACAGTGGCTATTGTTTACTTTACCTTTCACTGCTTTTTTATGTGTCAGTATGTGTGCGTGTGTATTCTTCTCTTTGTGTTAGTGCGAGCACATGCTACTGCCGCTGGTGGTGTCGTGTCACTTTGTGTCGTTTCGCTCATTCTTCATTGTGATGCCGGAAACGGAAGTTTGCATTGAAAGCGATTTTGTTGCGCTCAGCAATTAGCCAAAGTCGTCTACTTTATCGTGCGCTGGCTGCTTAATGTAGGGGAACACGTTAGCCACGTTGCTGGTGTCCACTACCACGTTCTTGTTGATTCGAAGCTTGGGATTCGGTTGCTTGTTTGTTTGTTGTTGGGCTTTAAGTTGAATACGTGGATACATTGTTGTGTTTAGTTGTAAGTAGGCAAAAGGCGCACACCGAGCGAAAAGTTTCATGTTAATTTCATGCAATTCTCACTTCTCGTTTTACTTGTTGTTTCTTTTTTTTTCTTTTGTTTTGCAAAGACCATGCCACATTTAGCCATGTCCTTGGTGTGATGATGTGCAAAATGTCGTTTGTTGTTGGAATAGAGGAATCATTAAAGTTCATACCTCGTTGGAGTGGAAAGCTTTAATTTTTTTTTGGTTTTTTTTGTTGCATTTTTTTTGTATAATTCTTTTTAGCTCACTAAACTAATTAAGACAATCTCACAAAAAGTATACGACCGGAAATTAAAAAAAAGAACTGAATTAAAAAGAAAAATCATTATATTATTATTTGTATGATTGTGAGAAAGGTAGTCACCTGCACCTCACGGCCTCATTGGATCGCAGGGGCAAGGGAGAAATCGTAATTTTATGCCAAGTAATAGATTTGTGTGTGTTAGTTTTGGAAATGGAAATTTTATTCATTGTTTGGAAATCCATTGTACAAATTACGTTTGTGGCATCCTAATGCCGAAACTATGTATGCTTTCGTATTATATCCGAAATAATATAGGGTGGTTCATCTAATATTTGGAATTTGAACTACTAGTTATTTTGAGTGTGCCAACTCTAATGTCATTCGTATCATGATGGAAAATTAGTTATATATTTTCAGTTAAGGAAATCGGTCGATATACGATCCAACAACGTTGGGAAATACTAAAAATTTACTTGTAAAATGGTGAACCTTCTACCGCAAGTTTAAGGAAATTAAGTTTATAATTCTGTAGATGCGAAGTGCCTTCCGCTCTCAATTTGTGGATCAATTTGTGAAACGTATGCGTGAAACTGAATCTTTATTGGATAAAACATCACGTCCTCGTACTTACTCCTGCAGAGCGCACAACCGAAAAATTGCTGCTGTTGCTCAGAATGGAACAAACCACATCAACTCACAATCGTTCTCTTTTTACTTTACTTTTACTTTTAATGGCACAACAGCCCATGGAGGGCCTAATCCGAGCTTTTCGCTTTTCGCATCCACTCATGTTGTGCGTGTTATATTTGCACATGAATGGAAGGGACCTACAGTTTAATGCCGAATACGAACGGCGAAGTGAAAAGCTTTTCATAGCAATTTTTACTCTTGTAGGTTTGCCATTGCCTTCCAAGAGTTGGTGCCGTGTAGAAAAATTATTTTTTCTACTTTTTGATTTTGCCTGTGCCGAGATTCGAACCTCGGACACTCTGCGTAGCAGTCCAATGCATTACCACTACGCCGCAATCGTTCTCAGGAATAAAAAATTTCACGCACTTCTTTCTTGCGAATTTTGCATAAAAACGTCGGTATGAAGACGTACAACAGCTGATACAACAGCTGAAGTCACATGACCATCTGCCACGTTTTCTGTTTGTTAATTGGGCTCTGAAATGCTTGGCAGTAGATGATCATTTGTACCGAAAAATCATTTTTTCTGACGAAGTTCACTTTGACGACCTCGGTGGTTACATTAATAAGCAAAATTGTCGCATCTGGGGCTCAGAAAAAACTATGCGCGATTGCTGAGAAGCCAATGCACCCTCAACGAGTAACTGTTTGTTGTGGTTTCTGGAACGGCGGTATCACTGGACCATTTTTCGTTGAAAATGAGGAAGGAAGCTACGTTACAAGTAATGGTGTACGCAACCGCAGAATGACAACTGATTATTGGTGGTCTATTTTAGAAAATATGGACTTATAGCCATATTCCAATTTATAAATGGTCCACCCTGTATATGTAAAATTTTTTCGGTTAATTGTTCAGAGTTTAGTGTACCGAAAAATATCAAGGTACCATGGATAAACGTGCAGCTTTTGCTCAAAAATTCCATAGTAGATCGCTGTACTATTTGACGTTGCCAAGAAGAATTGTCCGTCGATCTTTTCGGTTAAATTTTATCTGAATTTAAACATAAAATTTATAAAGTTTAGGTATAGAACAAATGATGATATTTCTTGGTAGAGTTAGTCTACTATTAAAAATGTCCATTAAAAGGACACGAGGTGCAGGAGAACAATGCACTGTTACACCCATTTTACTTAGTTCTTCCTTAGATCTTACTTAGTAAGAGGTTAACTAAGACATGGTAACGAAAGTTCTAGCTCTGAATATAAAAAAAAAAACCGATAAAACACGACGGGGGCCTGGAATCGAATTTGAACTAAATACAGAAGATTACTTTCCAACCAATCCTTATTGAACATTAAGTAAAGGGTGTTTTTTCTAGAAGTGTGGTTTTCAATCTGGCAATACTTTTTTCGAAGTTGGTCTTTTTGACAGCTGTCACTTGATTTATGCTCAGTTTGGTTTGCCATTTCATAATGAATAGACTTACGCCTGAACAATGTTTGCAAATTATTGAAATTTATTATCAACATTCGTGCTCTGTGAAAAATGTGTGTTAACGTAAAATTGTCTTCAGCGACGCTGTTCATTTTTGGCTTAATGGATACGTGAATAAGCAGAATTGCCATATTAGGAGTGAAGACCAGTCAGAGGCAATTCAGCAGCTACCAATGCAGCCCGAAAAAAGCACGGTTTGGTACGGTTTATGAGAAGGCGGCATCAATGGGCCGTACTTCTTCAAAGACGATGAAGGCCGCAACGTTACGGTCAATGGAGAAAGGTACCGTTCGTTGAAAACAGATTTTTTTTGCCGAAAATGCTAGAATTGGACTCGACCGACATGTGGTTCCAACAGGACGATGCCACATGCCACACTGCACGCGCAACCATTCAGCAGTTAATTTCACGTTTGGGTGTAGTCAATTGGCTTCCAAGATCGTGTGATTTGACCCCGTTAGACTATTTTTTGTGGATCTATGTTAAGTATCTTGTCTATAGCGACAATCTAAACACGATTGCTGATTTTAAAGCCAACACTGAACGCGTCATTGCGTCATTTGTGAGATTCCGACCGAAATGTTTGAAAAATGTGCCAAAATAGGACCTTCAGAATAGACCACTTGAAGCGTAGCCGCGGGCAACATTTAGGAGAAATTATATTTAAAAAGTAAATGGCAGGAATTGGTTTATCGATCCAAATAAAAATTTCATTAACTTTTGTAAAATTTCTGTATTTTCTTTTTCATTTTCATAAACTAAACTCTTATAAAAATCACCCTTTAGAACACTTGCTGTTTTTTACCATTTGCTTACAGTTTTTATGAACAGTCGTTCATTTCAATCCTCCTTCCCTTAGGTCATACAAATTGTTCACAAAAATATATTTACCAAATAGAAATAATATATGAATAAAGATTTGAAAATGCTTTGGTCCCATTTCTAAATCAATCAAAGTGAAATATTTCACAAAACGAATGAACAATTTTCGAGGAATTTACGCTCTTATTGAGCAAAACGGAACTCAATTCAATTTCAAATACTTATTTCGAATATGCAGCGACATTTAAATAATTGTGTTGCTACTGCCGCTGTTGCTATTGCATATACAAAAGAAATACTTGCGTTACAGTGGTGGCCATAGCATAAGCAATTAAAATAGAATTTCTCGAAAAATATCTTTTGACCAGTGGCAGAGTGCATCCATATGAAGCCAAAAGCCGTACTTTGTTTCAAAATCCGCAACTGATATTTTGTTCCGAATAACAAATGTGTGTTAAATAGCTGAAAGAATACAGGCAAAAATGGAAGGCATACATTTGGAACATGTGGAATAAGTGAAATACAGACGTACTTAAGTAAGTATCGTACAGAAGAATAAAAGAAAACTTAGTCAAAAATTAAATCTACTGCGCATGTACGTGTTACCAGACCCTTTGCTGTGATTTGATTGGCTATTGTACGTTCTCACAAAGAAAACTAAGACAAGAGATTCTGATAAGCAAAATGTTATCAAAGATCTGGTATGAAATGCCCTAATCTTGTTTTCTGTCATTCTTGCTAAGTACATGCATTCATGCTATCGGAATTTTTCACAATGGCTTTCACCATGCTTTCCAAATATAAAAATCGTATGTTTTCACAACAAGCTGCCTCGATTAAGCCACTTCCATACAGGTGAAATTAGCAAAGGACAGTAGCAAAGGAAACAGTGAAGCCGATTAAACCAAATTCGGTGCATACGAGGTGTGATCAAAAAATAACCGTTATTTCGTGAGTTACGTATGTTCGATTTTCGCATTTTTCTGTTTTTTCTGTTATGTTGGTACACATGTCTGTTATATATGTTGGCAATACCAACCATTTTGGATTGTCAGTTTGTTTTTGACAGATAAAAAGGTTAGTCGGGTTTTGGTGTGCTCTTCGATATTTTACTATTCGAAAAAATGGATCAAAGAAACTGTATTCAGTTTTGTGTAAAAAATGAAATTAAATGCGCAAGGACATTTGAAATGTTGACTGTGGCCTTTGGCCTTTGGCGAGTCTACTATGAGCAGAACACAAGTTCAATTGTGGTATAACCGGTTTAAGGAAGGCCGAGAAGATGTCAATGACGATGCTCGTCCTGGTCGCCCGAGCACGTCAACAACCGATGAAAACATTGACGCAGTGAAGAAAATGATTTTGGATAATCGTCGAATCACTATCAGAGAGGTTGCTGATGATGTTGTCATATCGTTCGGCTCCTGCCAAGCAATTTTTACGGATGTTTTAGGCATGAAACGTGCGGCAGCGAAGATTGTTCCAAAATTGCTAAATTTTGAGCAAAAATAACGTCGCTTGTGCGTAAGTTTTTGGCCAAAAACAAAACCGTTATCATGCCTCAAGCACCGTGTTCACCGGACTTGGCCCCCGCTGACTTTTTCCTCTTCCCAAAACTGAAAACACCGATGAAAGGAAAGGAAAGGTAATTTTTTTTTTTAATTTTTGTCACAGCTTTGGTTTTAGTCTGGTTTTTTAATTTTAGTCCCCGCTTCTGAAATCCGTCGTAATCGAAACTTTCCTTCGAATCATCACTATGGTATTCCAGTTTCATTGCAAAACAGCTGCTTTTTCCTACGACAACAAATAGTTGTGAGGAATTAACTTTTGCGCAGAAAAAGTTTATTTTTCAAGCAAAAGACTGAAATAAAAAAATAAAAATTATGAGTATGGTATAAAATATAGAAAAAAGTTGTACAAAGCAATTGTGTTTTATAAAATGCCTATTTTTCGTTGCAGGTCTAAAGTAACAACAGACAAAAACCAATATAAAAACTGGTGGCACTACGCAAGAAATTGCTTTAGAGCACAGCAGATGTGTCTTCGTTTTGGGAAAGCAACGTCATTCACACTCAGCAGCCTTGGGATATATAAAAAGAAAGATTTCTTCCATTTTAGTTAGATGTTTGAAGTTGAATTCTATATTTTGAATAAAACTTAATATTGTTTAAGGTATGGCTGGACTGAAAGTTTTATATTAAGCGAGTAACAGAAGGAAGATCAATGCGTGAAGAGTGGATGACGAGATAATTAGAAACATACATATTTGGCCTGGCAGAGGTACACGTCGTGCCATCTTCGTCTGATGTGGCTGCATGCTTTCATACTTTCTTGGAGGTAAAAGAGATAGCAAAGAAAATTATGCCCATGCAATTGATACGTCAGATTTATGGCAGCGGCGAACTGTGAATAAATAATTCAAAGCGCTATCTAAAATATCAAATGGATTTTTAAGAAAAGTTTTATACGAAACAGAAAAATTACGCAAATACCAGCAAAACAAATTTGCAGAGATCTTAACAAATTTACGTAGAATCAATAGGGGATTGGAGAAATTGTGCGATGCCAGAGAAGGAGCTCTGCGACAATACAACAAAACAATTTCTTCAAATGGAACACACAAATTTAATTAAAGACTTTGTGTATAACCATGACTAACTGCAATTACATCGACTCCGATAATATGGAAATTAAAACTAAGATACGAATTAGGGCTGGGAAAAACGTCGATAACCATCGATTAATATTGATAGGTCATGCAAATCGGTAAGTATCGAAAGTTTCTAGTGTTACCGATGTCACCGGAAAAGTACAGTGTTATCAATTATGTATTACCCACATTGTTTGGTAATTGTTGGTATAAAAAATAATCAAAAAAAAAATTTGATTTGAATATACCATAAGAAATAAAACTGAGAGAACTTTTTTCCGATGATCGTGTTTATTTATTTAATATACTTAGTACAACAACAACATTTTGAAATTAAATTACTAGTCACGAAGTCGTGCATTATCAAAGATAATGGATATGCTTTCAACTTGTGGTTTACCGATTATTTATTCGATTATTGTTGAAATGCATTCCTTTTACTTGCTTAATTTGCCGCAGGGAATGGCTGCTGCAATTGAGGCCATTTTTCCCCAAAAATATTTGATATTGCTAAAAGTAATTACAAAAAAAAAAAACATCCTACTATCTAGCACAAAATAGGTAAAATTACTAGAAAGTAATTTTTTTCTAATTTCTGTTTCATTACTTCCTTACTTACTTACTTAGCTGGCACTACAACCGACGATCGGTCTTGGCCGCCTCCACAAAGCTCCGCCAGTCACTTCTGCCATGCACGCGCTGGCGCCAGTTGATAAGGCCAAGTGCAGTCAGTTTGCCCTGCACCTGGTCTTTCCAACGGAGATTAGGACGTCCCCTTCTGCGTGTTCCTCCCCCGTGGTTCGAATAAAACACCCTTCTAGCCGGAGCGCTTTCTTCCATTCGCTCAACATGACCCAGCTAGCGAAGCCGCTGGAGTTTTATACGCTTGACTATGTCAGTGTCGGCGTACAGCTCATACAGTTCATCGTTCCATTTTATTCGATACACGTCGTTGATGTTCGCAGCTCGAATTATTTTCTCCAGCATAAGGTTAAAGAAGTCGCACGATAGGGAGTCAGTCACTTTGTCTGAAACCTCTTTTGGTATCAAATGGTGCGGAGAGGTCTGTCCCAATTTTCACTGCTCTGGTGGTGTCAGTCAGTGTCATTTTGCTAAGACGAATGAGCCTTGCAGCGATACCAAAATAAGACATTGCGGCGTACAAGTGATCCCTAATCGTGCTGTCGACTGTCGAAGGCGGCTTTATAATCGACAAATAGATGATGGGTGTCAATCTGTTTTTCTCGGGTCTTTTCCAGGATTTGGCGTAGTGTGAATATCTGATCGATGTTGGATTTACCAAGCCTTGAAGCCACACTGATAAGGTCCAATCAGTTTGTTGACGATGGGCTCCAGTCTTTCGCACAGTACGCTCGATAGAACCTTATATGCTATATTAAGAAGGCTTATCCCACGGGAGTTGGCGCAGATCGTGGAATCACCTTTCTTATGGATTGGGCAGAGTACTCTGAGATTCCAATCACTTGGCATGCTTCCATCTGACCATATTCTGCATAGAAGTTGATGCATGCGTTTTTTGAGCTCTTCGCCTCCGGTCTTAAACAACTCAGCAGGCAGGCCATCTGCACCTGCAGCCTTATTGTTTTTCAGCCGAGCAATGGTTGTTAAGACCTCCGATTTCAGGAATTTGACTCCTGATATTAAATTTTGTAAAAACAAATTATGGCGAATGATTTTTCGAAGAATTTGTTTACGGTATTCAGTTTTATAATATAATACGAAAAACATTATTTATAAAAAATTAAGTACCTTTAGTAGCGAAAAGCTCGGCCTAGGCCCTCCATGGGCTGTTGTGTCATTAAAAGTAAAATAAAGTAGCTTTAGTGCCAAAATAACATAACGGTGGCAGATCCCTTATTTTCGGACTCACGACTCTACAATTTAATATTTCCATTTACTTCCTTTTATCACTTTTATTGGTATGTACCTAAACACTTCAAGTTTATAACTTGCACATATGATTCGACCACCACTGTACGTATTTAACTGGCAACGTAAATTTGCTTGGTATGCGAAGTCATGACAACCGTCAACAATAAACCAACCTACATCAAAAAACAACTAACTATGCAGTAAACAACAAAGATGCGGAAAACAACATTTTCTCATCATAGTTTTTTTTTTAGGTAAAAAGAGCTTTTTTCATTTTGGAAGTGGATGAATGTTTGATTGAGGGACCTAAGTACTACATAAATACATAGTATTATAATAAATGCAGGAAACACTGTTCAATTTAATTTCACTTAAGAATATTGCATTATAAATAAGCATAACATCACACAGTATAACAAAACCATTGTCAACCAAACAAAAAAAAAAAAGACCGAAAAGACTCGCTCGCAACACTACTAGATTAAGTGCAATGAAAAAATAGTACAGCGAAATATACAACCTGATACTTTCGAACCTCGTACATACTCATACACTTAAGTATGCATTTAATTTTACTTCTGGTTTTTTTCTATTTTTAGTTAAAAGTAATAAATTGAATTTTAGACAACTTCAAGCGAGCACACATACTTGAGATTCAGAGGCGGGGAGGCGATGGAGCGCCAACTCCTTTTGCTGCACCCGGCATACACACACTCAGTTTCTTCCCTACTACTCTGATGTCAGCGTGTATGAGCGAGCGAACGACAAATGTGCAACCAAGAGAACAAAGCAATTCCCTAAATGAGTTGAAGCTTAAAATGTGCACGGCAGAAACAGCAGCAAAGCTAACTGTTACCCAGTGAGGAGAAGAGGAGAAGAGAAGAAAAAAAATTTATAAAATATATAAAGAAAAGACGATGCTAAGGATGCAGCATTCAACAGCAAGAGGAAGCAGCAGGCTGGCAGCAGCATGCAGGCAGCAGCATGCAGGCAGCAGCATGCTGTTACGGAAAGTCAAGAGTTAAGCGTATTTGATGCTTACGCAGACAGGAATGCAATGTAACGCATCAAAAGGATTCCGCTTGTAATTAATTTATTTTAAGTGCAAAAATGGACAAAAGTTTTTCACTGGCTTTCACTTTACTTACACACACACACACACACACACACACACACACACACACACACACACACACACACATATTTTACGTACCTACCTAACTACCTTATATCACGAGTGAGTGCGGGTTTAGTTTGCTAAAGCGTAAAATGCATAGAGATATACAAGGGAACGAAAATTGGGGAGAGGAGAGCTTGAGGTAGAAGAAGGTAGCAGCTATAGTTAAAACAAAAAACAAAAATTAATATATTAAAGGGGCTAAGCTCCTTTAATAGAAAATTAAAATTCTTTGATATTTAGTTTCAAAGTTGAGCAAGTGTTTTGTTAACTATCTTCCAGCTGGCTCCTTTCCTCCGTTTGTCTTGCTCCCCCTCTCACGCTCTCTCTCTGTCTCTTGTTTCGTAATTTTCCTTATTTAGGTTAATTGGTTAAGTGCAGAATTTAATTAAAAAATACTTTACGCTTTAAAGCGCACGCATGCATTTTGCTAAATATTCAAAGTAATACACTCCAATTTTTATTATTATTATTGTTATATTATTGAGAGCTTGCTTCTTTTGTACAATAGCGAAACGTTTGCGTGTGTGGATCTTAGTTTTAGACTTGTGCCCCTTTTTTACTAAACGCATACTTTACCTTATTCAATATGCAGCTCTTTAAGACTTCTGCATATTATAGGTATAGATATAGTATGTGCATATCTGGCGTACATACGAATCCATATGAACATAGCAACAATATGGTACCAACAACAATCGCAACAATATTTGATACTTATTTCTTTTAATTATAATTTTTTTGTTTTTGTATTGGCATGTGATGCTGCGCATTCTTGTTTGCATTACCAACCGCCAACAAACGATATGAGAAAAGTTTTTTATTACATTAAAAACAAAGAGTAACATAAAAAGAATATCCTTAGCAGTATTTCGTTGCACGATACATGCACAGCATGTAGCAGTTTCTTTAAGGAACTTGAAGTAAATTAAGTACCACGACTATGTTCATAAATATAAAACAATGCGAGTATAATTTAAGTTTCTTTTTTAATAAAGTCATGATTTACTTATATACCAGAAAGTATTTTTTAAACCATGAGATAGACCCACAAAAAACTATAAAACATGATAGATTAAGTTGATAGAATTGGTCAATCCATTCTGCCCATTGCAGATTAAACTACTTAATGCCTATGTAATTTTTTCAAAAGCTGTAGGAATAATAGTTCTGATATGAGGGGTCTGACAACAAGAATTTTTAGATTTAGAAAAGAATTATGCCTGAGAACTTTAAATTCACTCTTCTCCACATACTCCCAACGAAATAAATTTCCTTTCAGAATTTTTCTTACATTATTCCATATATAGAGTAGTCCGTCTAACATTTGGAATTTGCACTATTGGTTACTTTGAGTGTTGCAACTCGAATGTTGGAAAATAATTTTTGGATTTGCGGTTACGAAAAGGTATACTTTTACTTTCAATGGCACAACAGCCCATGGAGGGCCTAGGCCGAGCTTTTCGCTTTTCGCATCCACTCATATTGTGCGTGTTATATTTGTACATGAATGGAAGGGAGCTACAGTTTAATGCCGAATCTGAATCCGAACGGCGAAGTGAAAAGCTTTTCATAGCAATTTTTACTCTTGTAGGTTTGCCATTGTCTGCCAAGAGGTGGTGCCGTGTAGAAAAATTATTTTTTCTACTTTTTGATTTTGCCTGTGCCGAGATTTGAACTCCGGACACTCTGCGTAGCAGTCCAACGCATTACCACTACGCCACAGCGACCACTACGAAAAGGTTCAATATATATTCAATATACGATAGAGCATTATTGGGTACTACTAAAAATGTACTTACAAAATGATGAACCTTCTACCGAATTTCGATAGATGTTTAAGCCGTTCATTTTCTCTATCCTTATTTCTTTTTCTTCTATATTTTGCTTTCTTTTTCTGTTTCTTAGTTCTTCTCTAGAATACTTTCACTCCGGTCGGGTGGGCTCTTTTATATATTTATTGTACAATTTTTCATTTTAATAAATGTTGTTAAATATTAAATACTAATTCTCAGTGTTTTATTTTCAATCTTTCCTTTTAATCATTCATTTCTGAATTAAACATGGTCCTTCGAGCCGGATTAACACGACTTCCTTGTGTTACAATTCCAATATTTAAATTAAAGTAATATTAACTCACCGCGGAGTTAAACAATAGAATAGAAATGCTTTCCATGCAATTTGTTGAACATTTTTTTTTTTTTTTTTAATATAATCATCACACAGGGGGTACCCCTATAAATGCAGAGCATTGTGTTGAAGGTTGATAGGTGAGAGGAACAAGGAGGGAGAAGTGTTTATGAACTTTTGCTTTAAACTTGCAAGGGTCATAATAATTGGGAAAAATTGTTGCAGGGAGCTTATTCCAAATACGCGCGGTACGACAGATGAACGAACTTTCTCTGTAATGCGTAGTGCGTTGGAACACCGTGTCTACGAGGAAGGCGTGAGTTCCGCTTGCTGTCCGTGTAGTTCTGTTGAACACACGAACTGGCGGCATCAGCTTCTGCATCTCAGAAGAACATCTACCGTTAAAGTAACGATAGAACAGTGAGACGCAAGCCACGTTTGGATGATGTTCCAAGGAGTCAATAGAGCTGGAAACTCTACTGTCTCCTATTGGCTTTATCGCTCGATCTTGGATACGTTCCAGGAGCTCCATATGCGTTCCTGAAGCTTCAGCGCATAGGTGCGAATTTGTGAAACGTGTGCGTGAAACTGAATTTTTATTGGATAAAACAACAGTTTCTTGTACTTTTACTGTGACTCCTTTGTACAATTTTTTATGGGGAGTCGATAAAGATAAGTTACGTGCACCGATAGAGGATCTTATCCGTATCCATACATTCAAAAATGTAATACCAGCCGAGGAAGTCATTTGAATGAAATATTGTTTCACATTTAACCAGAGGGATTGTACTTTCGAATAATAAAAACTACATTGGAAGAAAATTATTCATTTCGTATTTACATAAAAATTAAATTCCTTATTATAAATGGTCCACCTTGTATAAAGACTATAATGAATCACACAGAATTCTGATAACTCTTTATTTTCATTTCCATTCGCATTCAGAATTATTTTTTCAGTATTCCGAAAATCCACAAACAATTGCTCTTGATGAACTTCCTTCATTATAAAAAATTCAGCACACAAAAATTCTCCATACCTAATTCCGCATTGCGAAAATTGCAAAAGTTAGCTTGAGAAAAGGCAAATAGAATTATATTCTACATACAAAACACCGCTTTAGTAACTCCGTATACAGATCTCAGCATACTCAGCATACTACTCCGAATACCTAACCCGCATTTACACAAATACTTTTCCATGCAGGACAACAAATTTCTTGTGCTCAACTTTCCATGCCCAATTACGCATTTCCAAATTGAACACAGAACTCCGAAAACCGAACATAATGTTACCAGAAGTACTGATTTATCAGTACATTTACTGATTTTCGCTCTTTCCCCGATTTATTGATTTCTTATTTCCGATTTTAAGCTTTTTTAAATCCTTGCAAGCTTTTCGCCCAATTTACATAATTTTTCTATGATTTGTGGACGAGAATAGACTTTTTTGCAAGTTGACTCTGCGCTGATCAATGTGACAGCACCGTCGCTATCCGTCATTAAGTAGCCGAAAATATTTATGTATTGTTAAGTTTTCCGATTTTTGTAAATGCTTCGAAGATATCGGTACATATTTGAAATATTTGACTCAAATTTCATTAGTTTACAAGAAAAATGTACAACGATAGTGTTTTAAACGCAAATTATGTGTCATTGAAAGAAAGAAAATGGATTCCAAGGAATCGTTTTCTAGATGAAGTACTAATTTTGCATTAGACCCATCTGGTAAGGTAAAATAACCCCAGATACATACTATATTTACATAACCCCACATATATAAGTATAACTTACTTTTAATGGCAGAACAGCCCATGGAGGACCTAGGCCGAGCTTTTCGCTTTTCGCATCCACTTATGTTGTGCGTGTTATATTTGTATATGAATGGAAGGGATCTACAGTTAATGCCGAATCCGAACGGTGAAGTGAAAAGCTTTCCATAGGCAATTTTTACTCGTGTAGGTTTGCCATTGCCTGCCAAGAGGTGATGCTGTGTAGAAAAATTACTTTTTCTACTTTTTTTTTATTTTACCTGTGCCGAGATTCGAACCCCGGACACTCTGCGCAGCAGTCCACTACACCACAGCGACCACCACATATAAGTATAAGTATAACTCCTTAAACAAAACGCGTTTTCTTCTTCTTCACATGGGGAAGGCCTAGGCAGAGTTTTTCGCATCTATTCATTTTGTACGAGATGTATTTATTAAGGGTGATTTATTAAGAGCTTGGTTTTTGGTTTTTAGTTTTTTTCATTGTTGGCTTTGGCGTCCGTAGCCATCGGCTTGTCCCTATAGACAAGAGACTTAACATAGCCCCACAAAAAATAGTTTAACGGGGTCAAATTACACGTTATTGGTTCTTGGTGGCCAATTGACTGCACCAAAACGTGAGATTAACTGCCCACCAAATTCGCCTCTCACATTGGCCGAGTCCAATTCTTGCATTTTCGGAAAAAAAAAGTCTGTTATCATCGAATGGTCCCGGTGCCTTTCTCCATTGACCATAACGTTGCGGCCTTCATCGTTTTTGAATAAGTACGGCCCAATGATGCCGCCAGCCCATAGTCCGCACCAAACAGTGCATTTTTCGGGATGCATTTGTAGCTGCTGAATTGCCTCTGGCTGGTCTTCACACCAAATACGGCAAGTCTGCTTATTGAGCCAAAAATTAGCCTCGTCGCTGAATGAACGTAATGTAAGTTAAAAAGTATTTAATGTATGGTGTACGTTGTGGTCTTTTGGTTAATGCAGCAAAGCTTTGCCGATTTCGGAGCATTTAAAATACACCTTTGAAGTGAAACACTGCAAGTTTGATTGTCAGTATAACACTGAAGATTCTTTATTTCTACAGCAGTATTTACATTAATTCTTACAATTGAAAATATGATTACAACTACCTAACTCGTGTGTGGACATGTGCTTGCAATATGACCCATTCAGGTAATTTGCCAACACAAACCATTGTCAGCAAACGCTGACCCAAATGACACACACAACGCTCTACTTGAACCACGATCGGCGCCCCTCCATGTCATGCGACACCCCGCACGTAATTACGATCGATCGATCATAAATCAATGTGGCATGTTTTGACACATTGGGTTGGCAATTGCATGCGTTGCGTTGACATCTACTACAGTAGCTGGCGAACACACATTTGTCACAGAGCACGAATTTTGATAATACAAATTTTCAATAATTTGCAAAAGTTGTTCAGGCGTAGGTCTATTCATGATGAAATGAATATTGAACTGTTAGAAATATAAACGTCAAAAAGCAATAGCAGAAATATCATTAACCCTTACATATAGCCTACATCGAAGTGAAGTGCTTTCCTTGTGAAATAATTTGAATTTTAATGTTATTTTTAGTAGTCGAAATAGTGTAAGTACTACCTTAAAAAAAAAGTCGATGCCAAAAAATTTTAAGCTTCGCAGCTTAGTCTACAGATGCCCATGGAAAGTTCTTCAAATCGTCTGGCCTTATAAAATATTGAAGAAAAAGTGAATTTCAGCGACATAAACATCAACATTCGAAAGGGAAAATATGGGTGTTTAGGGCATTGCAATAACGACAAGATTCCAGAAAAACCAAATTTTTGGGATAAACTTTTTATTATTGGAGAAATTTCAACATTCTTTTGTAAGAATATTCATGATAACAAAATTTGAGTAGAGTGCCAAAAACAGTCCCAGTATTTTCCATGATTTTCCCATATGATATTAAACGAAACACACTTCACTTAAAACATCATTGAATTTATCAATAATATTTCAATATTATCAATATCTTTAACTTAAAAACCTTCATATTTACAATCAATCATTTTGTTACATAATCATTCTAGAATTTTTACAGTGCTTTAGAGTAGATAATAATTGTTGAAAATCGTTTTCATACTCTTTCATTTTGTCTTCGACCAAGCACACATCTACCCGCATGGTAAGAAAATGGGTTTTGTTGCTATGCCAAAACGTATGCGAAAACAACGCAACTCCCTAAACATTCATTTTCACTTCGACATAAAATCCTTAACTGTATATAGCAAATAATAACAACATATACCCAGTGGGTGAAATTTTAAGTGCTCTTGCCAAAAAGTGTTCGCAAGCAGATTTCCCTTCTTAAAGGAGGTACAATTGCGAAAAGGAGCTCTCAATTGCGAAAAGGGGCTATCATTTGCGAAAAGGAGCTCTCTACTCTAAGAAGGTTTTTTGAGCGCAATTAACTTAAGGAGTGAAATGGATGGACGTCGAATTTCAACTTCTGATCCAAGAAGAGACGAAGTATATCCTTTGATTTCGAACTCCACAGCTTTAAGTGATTTGATCTCATTTTACGCTCAGATTTCAAACTTGATTAAATACCAAAAAAAATTAAAAATTAGTTTGTCTAATTTTTGTTCGGATCGGAGTGTTGACCTATATCTGATTTTACATTGGTCCAACCTATTGGTTTGAGCTTTTTTTTTTTTTTTTTTATTTATTTTATTTATTTTATTTATTTATTTTTTCGAAAACCGGCACAACAAAGTTTAAAACCTTATTAGCAGTACCGGCAGCATGTAGCGTAAACATTTTGATCATATTTTTGGTCCTAGTTTCTTTTCTCGCTTCTATTTTCAGTTTTAGTCTGAATAATGGCCAGATTAGGTCCCTTCCATTCATATACAAATATCACACGCACAACATGAGTGGATGCGAAAAGCTTAGCCTTTGGCGCTACATGTGGTCATAGTCGACACTGATAAATTGAAGTTCAATGTGGTAAAGGCATAACACTTGCCACAATGGCTGTGTATCTCGTTAACGGGGTCCTGTGTGATTGCATTTCCTCTCTCATTCTCCCTCCTTCTTCCTCCCACCTATCAATTTTCTTTTCATTCAACACAATTCTCTGCATTCATAGGGGTACACACTGTGTGTTGAATGTATTAATAAAAGAAAAAGATTTATTCTTTGAATTTCGATTTGAATTTGATCTGAGTATTATATATATTCGGTCTGATTTTAATTATAGAGTTTCGGTCTGAATATTGACCATAGTTTTATGTTGATTTTGGCAAGAATTTTGTTTGAATTATGGTCTGAGTTTTTGTTTGACTTTAGGCTCTCTGAATTAAGGTATTGAATAAGTAATAGATTGATTTTGTTTTGAGATTAAATCTGTTTTCATTTTTGATTTGTGGTCTGAATTTTGGTAGCTGTGGCGTAGTGGTAGTGCGTTGAACTACTACACAGAGTGTCCGTGGTTCAAATCTCGACACAGGCGAAATCAAAAAGTTGAAAAAATAATTTTTCTACACTGCACCACCTCTTGGCAGGCAATGACAAACCTACAAGAGTAAAACATTGCCTATGAAAAGCTTTTCACTTCGCCGTTCGGATTCGGCATTAAACTGTAGGTCCCTTCCATTCATGTATAAATATAGCACGCACAACATGAGTGAATGCGAAAAGCTCGGCCTAGGCCCTCTATGGGCTGTTGTGCCATTAAAAGTAAAGTCAGGTTTGAATTTTGGTATGACTTTTATGAAATACTGAAGCCCATCGTCAACAAACTGATTAGACCTTATCGGTGTGGCTTCAGACAGTGTGGTAAGTCCAGCATTGACCAGATATTCTCACTACGCTAAATCCCGGAAAAGACTCAAGGAAGTCAGAACGGCACCCACTATCTATTCGTCAATTACATAGTCGCTTTCAACATCACGATTAGGGATCACTTGTAGGCCGCAATGTCTGTTTTTAATATCACTGCATAGCTCATTGGCCTTTGTAAAGTGATACTGACCAACACCACCAGCGCAGTGAAAATTGGGATAGACCTCTCCGTCCCATTTGATACCAAAAGAGGTTTCAGACAAGGTGTCTTCCTATCGTGTGACTTCTTTAACCTTATGCTGAAGGAAATAATTCGTGTTGCAAACATTAAAATCTATGGTTCTATCTTCTACAAATTGCAAGCATACGCTAGTGATTAATACCAACAAATAATGCCTACCTTTAGATCAGAGATGAACTCTTGCCTACAAATATTACTAAGCGTTTAGTAGGCAATTGACAAAAATAGCACTCAACACTCTCCCGATCGACGAAAATATCGCCCTATAAGTTTCTCAACCTTCACATCCTAAGGAGAGACGACTGGCGAACTTTTATCGAGGCGGCCAAGATCGATCATCGGTTGTACGTTTAGGTTCAACCATATTTTTGAATTTCGATCTGAATTTTGGTGTGAATTTGATATAATTTTTGCACTGAGTTTTGCCTGAATTTCTGAGTTTTACGTTGAAACTTGGCTGCTGGATGTCGAACGTCTTGTAATATGTTGCCGAAAATAAAACACAAGGTAATTAATAATTTTCTTAGGCTTCTTAGAGGGGAACTCCGGTATATTGTGGGTAGTAGGGATGAGGAAGAAGAGGTAACGGTAAATCACATACTCAGTATCTGTCCATCGTTTCAGAGAATCCGAATCTAATATAAAAGTACCACCTTCTGTTAAGGTCTAGACGAACTAGCGGAGCTAGAACTAACTGACATACTCAATTTTGCAAAGGCTTCTGGATGGTTCAAAGACGCAAAAGGCTGACGGGAAAAATGATGAATTCTCTCTTAAACAGATGTAACAATGGGTCAATCGACCTCCGAGTGCTACTTGCTAGATGCAAGCCTCCTGTATAACCTAACCTAATCTACATACTGTTAATGCAGTCTGATTTCTTTTTGCTAAACTTTCGCTTCGTTTTAATTACAGATATCATCTGAGATGTGGTCTGTTTTTTTATACTGAGTTTTTAAACCGATTTGTGGTCGCATTTTCATTTTTAAATTGAATTTCAGACTGTTTTAATTTCAGATATCATCTGAGATGTGGTCTGTTTTTTTATACTGAGTTTTTAATACGATTTGTGGTCGCATTTTCATTTTTAAATTGAATTTCAGACTGAGTTTCAGTTAAAATTTTTATCTGATGTTTGGTGTGAATTTCTTATCTATGTACTTACATAGTTTTGTTTGTTATCAACAGCGCCCGCGTGGAAGAGGCGATGGGCGAAGCTTTATCAAGGCGAAACACTCGGCCTAGGCCTCCATCGGCTGTTGTGTCATTAAAAGAATATTGTAAATAAGAAATTATGTATCTAACCCAAAGTAAAATGGAGAAGTAAGTATTTTCGTTATTAAAGTGGCACAGAAAAGGCTTTCGAAACATTTTACTTTCCGTTGGTCGTATGAGCGTGTGCACAAGTATACATACTCGTAAAAATATAAATGTGCGTTAGTGTGTGTGTGTGTGTGTGAGTGTGTTAAAAAATCTTTATGTTCATCATATCCTTTTTCGCTGATTTATGATGAATTATGATTCCCTTTTGACTCGTTTCGTATATTTTATGTTTTATATTTTATTTGTTTTTTTTTGTTTTTTTTTTTTTTTTGTAGTAACTCACTAAAGCTCACACACATTCAATACGGACTTTTACACTTACGTATTTTACACATATGAATATATTTTCACATTTGAGTATTTTCTTCGCCTTGAAAATTATACAGAGTGGACCATTAATACTATGGTATTTGATTATGGTGTAAATAAGAAGAGAATCATTTTTTTCAAATGTGGTGTTTGTTATTCGAAAGTGTAATCCTTCTGGTTAAATGTGGAATACTACTTCATTCAAATGACGTCTTTGGTTGGCCTTGCAGTAGAACATACGATCAAACCAATTTTTCAGTACATTTTCGACTATATGGAGTACTTGACCGATGGCTGCACAACAACGGCAGCAATTTTTTCGGTTGTGCGCACTTTCGGGGTACCGGAAAGTGTTGTTTTTTCCAATAAAGATCCAGTTTCAAGCCAACCTTTCACAAAATGATCCACAAATTTTGTGGTTTTTTTTTTTTTTATTACACTTTCGATAGAAGATTCACCATTTGGCAAGTACATTTTTAGTCCTAATTCGAATAAGATTAGAGTTGCTACACTCAAAACAACCAGTAGATCAAATTCCAAATGCTAGATGGAGCACCCTTTACTTGAATGTGCATGCTAAGAAAATCAACAACTATTAATACTGCTGTTGAAACTTCTACTCTCGCGGCTTCTGTTGCTTATTGAATATTTACGTTAGTGAAAATGATACCACAAACAAGAAAAAGAGCCATAAGTAAATTTTTTTTTAAGCTATTTTTAAATTTTTTTTTAGTTTTTGTAGTATAATGTTTTTAAGTATCATACACCTACCAGTAAAAACTTATGCTAAGCTGTTATTAAAAATTATGAAGGAAAAAAATTAAACGAAAATCATAAAATACTAAAACCACTGATCTTGAAAGCCTATGAATTTTTAGTATACAAAGTTACTTAATATAAAATTTAATATTCCCAAAAAATTAGTGCATGCATTCCTATGCTCAAGTCAAATAATATTAATTTATCTCTCAATTTCAACTTTAGTTTATTACATCAACAAGGACCTGTACTGCTCCTTCCAAAGCACACACGTTATTCCTGCTTGCATCTGGCACTTAGCATATATTTTGTATGTATGTATTAAGAAAAAAAAACTCATTAAGATTTATAACAAATTCATGTAATGTGAAACCACTCGCTGCAATTTCGATTTGATTTGATTTTCTGTTACTGATATAATTTTGTGATTTCGCAAACACATCACGATATTCTTTGTTATTATGCCACTACCGCAACACGATTCCAACCGAGGCGCTATGCAAGAAGGGCAACCAGGCTAGTAGGCAGGCAGGCAAGCAGACAGGCAGTTTGTTGTTATAATATCATCACCATAAGCAGTAACAGCAACAATAACAACATTTACTGCGCCCACCACAAACTTTAAGTAGGAATAAAAACTAATTTCTCTATGGAGAGAAAATGAAAATACACAAAAATTCTGCACCACAAAAAGCTAAGAACTGCAAAAAAAAATTACTATCAAAATTACATAAAATTACATAAATGTTTTGCACACCTCTTGTGGTAAGAGCCCCACCACGGACGCAATAGAAAATGAAAGGAGAAAGAAATAATGGCGTTACTTACATACAAGAACACTTCAACTCATTACTACTGCTGCTTGTTTGTGCGGTAGTGCAACATTAAAAATGTTCTGGAAGTCATCTGCACACAGTGGCGGATCTAAGATTTAGTAATGGGAAAGAACTGATGTAGGGGAAAGCATTTGACATTGAATAAATTTTAGAATTCAAACCCTCTACAAAATAATAAAAACAAAAAAGTTTATCAACCCACTGGAGTCGACTTTCATTAAGTATGTGCCTGCTTATACCGAAAAATGACAAGTTGTCTAAAAAATACAAACAAAAAAATTTATTTAGAAAAGCTACGTATTGAGATAATGGAGATATGGTAGAAAAAAGGTTAATATAAATGATTATGGAAAATTTCAGAGTAGTCTAGAGTGAATTATTTAGAAACCAGATCACACTCCAGATCAAAAATCAGATAAAAATTCACACCAAAATCCTGTCTCAAACCAAGGATAAACCAAACATCAGACATTGACTGACACAAAAAAAAACCGAATTAATACAGAACCCAATAACTAAAAATTTAAATCTCTAAGTGTCGGATCAAAATTCAGACGAAAATAGACGAAATTCATCAGAGAAAAAACTAAGAAAAATTCGGACCAAAGGAAATAAATTCAGACCAAAGGAAAGAAATTCAGACCAAACATAAAATCAAAGTCCAACCGATATTCGGGTAAATATTCAGATTAAAAATCAAAATCAAATATGAGACACAATTTCAACTTAAGTCTCAACTGGAATTCGAACCGAAAGAAACTTAAATCTCAACCGGAAATCAGACAAGAGATACATCAGAATCCAGACCAAAAATCAGAGCATATCGTAACAAATTTTGAAATTCTAACCAAATTCAGACCAATAGTTAACCAGACGTTAGACCACAAATCAAACTAAAACTCACTTTAAAAATCTTTCCAAAATTCAGAACTAAAAAGGTCCAAAAATTAAACTACGTTCAGAGCAAATCTGAATACAAAAGCAGACAAAAGACATCATACCAAAAGCAGACTAAAACTCAAAATAATAATCAACATAAAAGACCTAATTCATATCAAAAGTACTACTGTGGGCAAAAAGTAGTAAGACTTTGTTCATAATATCAAATTTTTTTATTCATTCTTCCAATCTATTTCGTCCCCTTCAAAGTAAACCCCCCCCCCCCCCCCCCGGCCCCAATACACTTGTGCCAACGTTTTTTCCAATTCTCGAAACAGTTGTTAAAGTCAATTTCTCGAATAGCCTTCAATGCGCTTAGCGATTCATGTTTAATGTCTTCAATTGACTCAAAACGGTGTCCACGAAGCGGTTTTTTGAGTTTAGAAAATAGCCAAAAGTCACACGGTGCTAAGTCAGGCGAATAGGGTGGTAGGGTGGTTGCGGAACGATATCAGTCGAATTTTTGGAACCAATCGTGCATTCACTCTTCTTAGGCCCAAATGATGTTTTAAAATGGTTTTCACTAATCCTTCCGATATTTTAACGATGCCAGTAAGGTCTCTGACTGTTAATCGTCGATTCTCGAGCACCAATTCCTTGATTTTATTGACGTGTTGATCAATCAGTTGATGTTGATGGCCGTCCTGGACGTGGTTCGTCGTCAACGCGTTCTCGACCATCTTTGAACAATTTGTACCAATCAAAAACACTTGCTCGCGACATACAATTATCACCGAAGGCCTTTTGCAACATTCTGAACGTTTCGGCACCAGAAATTTGATTCCGCACACAAAATTTAATGGAACTTCTTTGTTGAATAATTTCACTCATTGTGAAAATCGCCGAATGCACTTTTTGTACTTCAGAAAGACAAGCGTATACTAAACACTAATGATTATTTTGATGTGACATTTGGCACAGATGTCACCGACAGTCATTCCAACCTTAAAAAAATAATGCTTTGATGAATGGGTTTCCGCGCGAAATTTAAATTAAAAAGTCTTACTACTTTTTGCCCACAGTAGTACAATAGAACAACAGAAAAAAAAATTATAAAATCAAACTAAAAATCAGACCAAAATTCAGACCGTAAATAAATCTAAGAATAATAAAGTTGAAAGTTGAGAGTTGGGGTCAAATCGTGATATCCTATAAACAAACAAATTATGACATAGCAGCCAATTTATAGTCAGGGAACTTTACTTTTAATTGCACAACAGCCCATGGAGGGCCTAGGCCGAGCTTTTCGCATCCACTCATGTTGTGCGTGTTATATTTGTACATGAATGGAAGGGACCTACAGTCAGGGAATAGCCCTTCTTTAAAACAAAAACATCCATTATAAAAAATTATATTGTACAAATACTTAATTAAAATTTTAAGCATTTTTAAAAGCGGTTGCAATCTCACTTGGCCGACCCCTTTGGATCTGTCACACACGTACATATGTATTACGTAGGTACTTTTAAGTACAGCAAAAACAACAACAATCCAACACCCTAAACTACACCAATAAAACGCTCATTCGCACACACATACATAAGAAATCGATACTTCATTAAGATATCCTGTTTTGCCTAGGAACTTCCTGTTTTCGTTTCCCTGATTACTTTAGACGCTCTTTCGCTGGTTTTCTTGCTTACTGGCTGGCTGCTTTCTCATGCCTCATTCACTGTTTATGTCGTTGTAAACATTGTTGTTGGTGTTTTTGTTGTAGTATCGGCTGCATATTACATTAGTACATTATCTCTGTATGCGTTGTATGTAGGTGTGTGGGTGGATTTTTGTGTGTGTGTGTGAGTGTGATTATGCGCGTATAACGAAAATCACGTTGAATCTACAACTTCCCACTACAGACTATCCGCAGCTAACGAATACTTACTTGCCGCAGGATATGCAAGTATTAGTATTTTGAGCGAATACTTTCTTTACTTTTGTATGAAAACGGCAGACAAACAGGCAAACAAGCATGCACACCAAATAGTCAGGCTCGGCCGGCAGGCAAACCCTCTATAGATTCGTCAGCTGAAAAGTTGTTTTCCGCTTGTTTTTCTGTATCGTTATCGCACAACAAATATCAAATTGCCTTCCGAAAAACCGCCTGGAAAAAAAAAGAATCCGAAAACAAAACCTGATGATGTAGTTCAAGAAATGATAGACGAAACAGCTAAACACGACAACAACAAATTGCTGCATGAGCAGCGAAAGTTGTGAAGTGAGGTAGGGTAGGTCAGGCAAACAGGCCACAGCAGTCAGACGGTGTTTGAGACAAAGAAAATTCATTGGCTTGAAAATGACCTGAACTCATATTGGCAGTCAACCATACGGGCAATACAAATGTGTGTGTACTTATGTACATAGATACCATGCATGTAAAAAGTAGCAGTAGAAGCTGAAAGCTTTAACCAGGCAGACAGACAGACAACAGATAGGCAGTTAGTCACTCAGTGTGTGGGAACAGATAGAGATAGGCAGACAGTTACATAAATAGACAATGAGGAAAGCTAAATACAATTGCAAACACATAAACACACACACACACTCAGACACACACACACACAGACATTCATTCATACATAGCATGGTCGTAAACAGGATATGAATGTTGTTAACACAATTCATTTGTAGCCCTAAGATGTGTGTCTATGTGTGTGCGTGCATGTTTACTTGTGCATGTTTAATCTAGCATTGTGTGATTGTATTAGTGTATTAGTATGTTGGAGCTGGTGCTGTTATTTGGGTTAAATGCTATACATTTAAGTAGCAAAGCAAAAGAAAATTACCACAGCAACTAATGTTAATGTAAACGATAACTGCTAATTTTATTTATAGTATGTGTGTGCATTTATATGTACTATACATATATCTTTTGTATAAGTATAATAGAGCACCGGCAATGCTTGAATGAAGGTGTTGAGCGGACATTGATGATAGATCAACAGAGGGTAAGCTGTCAATTATGTTGAGAGTGTATATAAATATTATACATACACGTTTATGCACAATTATATGCATATATTAAAGTCATCTAAGTATACTTTATGATATTTGATATTGAAACATAATCAAATTAAATAGTTACATATTTATGTATGTATGTATGTATAGTAAAACTTTATAATATATTGTTATTAAATCGAAGTTATTTTCACAATCGATCGAGTAATAGCAGAGGTCGACAAAAATCGATAATTTTATCATAAATGATGGGACTTGAACCTACAAATTCTGTACAAATAAAGTTCATTACAGTGTTGAGTTTGAAGCATGCTAAAACCAATTCCTGTACTAAATTTCTTTGTATTAAATTTAACGACTGCGAAGCTATGGTGAAACATCAGATGTGCCCTCTAGCGACAAAATTCAGTAGTTCGATACAGCGTATAGTTTGAAATATGGTAAAAACAATTTCTATACTAAATTTCTTACTTTACTTTTAATGGCACATCAGCCCATGGAGGGCCTAGGCCGAGCTTTTTCACATCCACTCATGTGGACACTCATGTGCGTGTTATATTTGTACATGAATGGAAGGGAGCTACAGTTTAATGCCGAATCTGAATCCGAACGGCGAAGTGAAAAGCTTTTAATAGGCAATTTTTACTCTTGTAGCTTTGCCATTGCCTGCCAAGAGGTGGTGCCGTATAGGAAAATTATTTATTTTACTTGTTTTGATTTCGCCTGTGCCGAGATTCGAACCCCGGACACTCTGCGTAGCAGTCCAACGCACTACCACTACGTCACAGCGATTGCTTCATTGTTTAATATTTAACAGCTTCAGAACTATGGTGAGATTGCATTTTTATTTATATAAGGGCTACCCTCTACCGGCAAAATTCCAAAGTTAAGTATAGCCAATCCAATAGTTTGAAGCATGCTCAGGACAATCACTGTACTTAATTTGACCATATAAGTATATGGTACTTATATATTACATTTAAATGATACTTACGTTTCTATGACGACACTTTTATTTAGTTTATATGAGACGTGCCATCTAGCGCCGAAATAAGGAAATAAGTGAGAAGGTATAGCTTACAATTGGGTACCTAGCTGCAAGAAAGGAACTTCTGCAAAACTTGCAGTTTGCAATATTAGCGTTTACAGTTTTCGATGCATGCAATAAGGGAAGGGAACTTGTTGTGCTCGGCTTTTTTATCTACTGTCACGTCAGTGTTGCTCATATCAACATAAAACTTTGGTGGGCGGTAGAGGAGAAGCTGTAGTATTTATATAGATGATTTGCGGAAAAAGGGCACTTCCTCGCAATTGCCTGCGAAATGCAACTTCCATATCAGGTTGCATAGTTTTTTTTTTAACGAACGCTTACGTGTATTCATTTTACGAGGGTAGATCAATAAGTATCCGTGTATGAAGACAGGTGGCGCTGCCGAGGGAAGTTGCCAGTACCGTAGTAGTGCCATCTGTCATACGACACCACACTAAATTTCAAACTGTATCACACGTGTTTCGCGTTTCGCGATAAAATGGAAAAAGAACAATATCGATCTGTAATTCGCTTTTTATTTTTGGATCGAAAAACATGCGAAGAAATAAAAGCGAAGTTGGATGCTGTCTATGGGCACGCTTCACCATCTAAGACCCTTCATCGTAAGATATTGGTTCAACGAATTTAAACGTGATCGTACATCTGTTTTTGATGAGGAGCGCCCAGGCCGCCCGGCAGACGTGGTTACCGAGAAAATCGTTGAACGACATGATTCTCGCTGATCGCCGAACGAAAATGCGCGAAGTAGCAGAGGTCGTAGGAGTGTCGTACGGAACGGTAATTAATATTTTACATGATAGATTAAGCATGAGGAAGGTGTCGGCCCGATGGGTGCAGCGATTGCTTACGGTGGACAATAAGCGGAAACGGAATTGTCGCGGCCAAATTGCATGAATTGAACTGCGAATGGCTGCCGCACCCATCGTACTCGCCCCACTTGGCTCCCTGCGACTTCTTTCTGTTCCCCAACATGAAAACATGGCTCGGGGGGAAAAAAATTCATCTCAAACGAGGAGGTTATCGTCGAGACAGAAGTGTATTTTGAAGAGTTTGACAAATCGTATTTTTTGGAGGGGTTAAAGCAATGGCAGAAACGTTGGGAAAAGTTTAATGTACTAAAAGGAGATTACGTTGAAAAAAAAATAAATAGAAAATTTGTGAAATACTTGCCCCTTCATTCCTAACACGGGTACTTATTGATCTACCCTCGTGAAATTCGAAAGTTAATACTACATAGAGTATATGCTTTTTCTACTCTGTTATGTTTCTACTGTAGATTCGGGTATGACCGAAATATCATCAACAATGTTCTTAAAGCCGATTTATTACACTTCTCAAAAGTGATTTTTTCCTGCTATATAATAAGTGGAGCTGCATGTATCTAAAGGGCTTATTTTGAAACTGAAGACTATTTCGTGTGATCATCTCTAGTTTAATTAAAGTTAGAAATGTAAAACACTCTTCTTTTCCTAGTCATTTAACTATAACTTGTTAATGGGTGAATCAATTGTGCTAAATTATGATTAGTATCAAACAAAATTGATGGTTCTGTTGATGTTTGGAATATTATTTTTCTCTATCTTCTAAAGTTTCTGAAAAATCGTTTCTTCACGATGTATTCTAAAAAATCTTTCAAATGAGAGAACATTTTTGAGTACAAAAATATCATAGTTTATCAAAATTGGATCTACACTCTAGAAGTTATAAACAAATTACTAGGAAAGGAAGCGTTTTTTACGTTTCGACTTATAACTCCTAAACTAAAGGAAACATTATTTTTAGTCTTGAAATAAGTGCATTAAACTTAACTACAAATGACATGAATATCAAAGGGAAAAATATCAAAAAGTGGTTTTTTGTTCCCCGATGTTATGTTTGTGCTGTGGGCGACTTGTGCAAGGGAAAAAACGTTGTTCACTTTCTAAGCATCTCTGTTCAGTTATGATTTGAGCATATTCGCTGTTTTTTATGATGTATCATTGTTGTATGACCTCGACAAAATCTGTAGGATTTTGTTAGAGCGACTGATCTTAGAGCGACTGATCTTAGAGCTTCATGCAACTACGAAAAAATGGCTTTTTTGAACAAACTTTATTTTTCTATATGCAAAAGGAAACAGACATTTTACATACGTAGCCACCCAAGATAGTTCTTCACACTGATGCAGAATGCATGATTCCTTCACCAAAGTATAAACGTTTCCATTCCTTAACCTTTAACCGCACTAATAAATAATATGCTCTAGTAGTCGTTGGTACCTTAAAGTTTAATAAAGCCAAATAAATCGACAAGGAACTTCGAATTTATCGAAGACAGCTCTCGGGTCATTGACAATAAGAATTGCAGAGCATTCTTCTGTTTCATTTCATAAATTTATGACCTTTTTGAAGTTAGCAAGGTATACGATAAAATCATCATTCTAGAAACGAGTACATAGATATGATTTTCAAAGGAACGAATTTGAAGAACTAGCAAATCTGGAAAGGAAGAAGGTGATGCGATTATATGCAAATTTTGAGTAAAAGTTTAAGATATGGTAAGAACAGCAACTACAATTTTCGCCCATGATGAAACTTTATAAAATTCTTTATTTTCAACAAATTAAATATTTTATTAAAAGAAAAAACGTCGGTTTAACAAGTACTAATTAAACATTTGTCGAGAAGAAAAATGCTGTTATTAAAATTTATGCTTATCTACTTTTGTTGCAACTGAAAAAAATGTGCGAAGCATTCAGCTACGCACTTATCTCTAGGTTTCTGAGATTTTGAGTTTGTGTGAGGGTGTGTGATTGTTTGGATGTTTGGGTGTGTGCGACGTTAAACTTAGCCGGACGGCTTCACAAACCACGCGCTTATCATAACAATTACTTCCACAATTGTGAGCAAAAATAATAAAAAATAGAAGAACATTTTCAAGAGGAAAAAACGAGTATGATTTTAAATTAATTAACACTAATGAAACATTTTTAAGCATTTTAACAAACACAAATATGAAAAAAATTTAAATAGTGACTGGAAAAAATGGAAATTTTAATTTCACATTTTCTCATTCGCTTGAGCGGCAGTTAGTTACTTGCTTACTTGTTTTTGTTGTTTGTAGTTAGTAGGAAAGCAACTTACTGTTGTTGTTAGCGGTGGTAAGCAGCAGCGACGTTTACTTTTTTTTTTTTCGTTTCAGTCAGTTTGTTTTTTCGGGATCAAGTAAACAAGCAGGCAAGCAAGCAATTTTCGTCGACTCATCATATAATCATAATCATCGCTAACACCAACACCAAACAGCAGCAGCAGCATTGGTTTCGCCATCAGCCTCCCTCCTTCCTTCCTGCCTTCCTGCCTTCCTCTTCACCTTGCCATATAATTTTGGGCCTTTGCAAAGTATGTAACAGCAGAAATGCAATCATTATAATTGCATGCAAAGCGTTTGCGAAATTAGTTGCGGATGTGTGCATACCGTAAAGCCAGAAAAGTAAGCAAAAGCAAACGCGAATAAGCAAGCAAGCAGGCGAATAGTGTAAGCATTCTGGTACAGTGTAGCAAGAAGGTTAAGAAATTGCTACTGATAAAACACTGTGCGACAAAATTCAACTTGTTGTTTTTGACATAAAATTTTACTTCGTATACCAAAAGAGGAAGTTAAGTTCACTTGAGCAAATCTGAAAGAAAGGGTTGGGTACGAAATACCAACACAAAAATGCTCAAAAATAATTCCCCAAACTAAAATCCCCAAATCCAAAAGCTCCAGACTCAAAATCCCCAAACTCAAAATCTCCAAACTCAATATCCCCAAACACCAAATCCCTTAGCCCAAAATCGAGGCGGTTTTAAGCATAATCTAAACGTAAGTCACAGCAAAAATAGAGAGTGTGGGTCTAGCTTTGTTTTCAAACTCAAAACAAATTTTATTAGATATACATTTAACAAACGAGGTAAATAAAAGAAACTCAACACAAAATTCAAAACAATTTTTATAGGGATTTATCAAAACATTTCATATACAAGACTTGCAAAACATAAGCTAAACCAGATAACAAACAAAAACACAAGTCGCTCGGAAACTTAAATTATATGTCATAAAAGAACTAGGGTCTGCACGAAATTATTTTTGATCTGGGGAAATCAATGATTTTGATAAAAACTAATTTTGGAAAGTATGCAGTACCACCCACAAACATATCAAATTTGAAACTCCTTAGAAATATAAAAAGAAAAATCAAAACCCGTTTGGATCCAGACAGAAAACGTTGATTTACATCAACATCGCTTCGTAAGTATTTCACAATTTTAATTAGAAAGTGA
Source organism: Palloptera scutellata (assembly GCA_958295655.1). NCBI lineage: Eukaryota > Metazoa > Arthropoda > Insecta > Diptera > Pallopteridae > Palloptera > Palloptera scutellata. The sequence continues at coordinate 48,431,155 of OY282450.1, forward strand.
TATATTACGCGATATAAATAGCAAGTAACGGTTTTTAATAATTTTTTTAATATTGTATATTTACTTGAACGGAGCTTAGGAATTTTGATTTCGGGAATTTTTGATTTTGGGGATTTTGATTTTGGGAATTTTGATTTTGGGACTTTTGACTTTGGATTTTAAGGATTTTGAATTTGGGGATTTTGGATCTGGTGATTATGAATTTAAAAACTTGAACGGAGCTTAGGAATTTTGATTTCGGGAATTTTTGATTTTGGGTATTTTGATTTTGGGAATTTTGATTTTGGGAATTGTGACCTTTGGATTTTAAGTATTTTGAATTTGGGGATTTTGGATCTGATGATTATGAATTTAAAAACTTGAACGGAGCTTAGGAATTTTGATTTCGGGAATTTTTGATTTTGGGTATTTTGATTTTGGGAATTTTGATTTTGGGAATTGTGACCTTTTGATTTTAAGTATTTTGAATTTGGGAATTTTGGATCTGGTGATTATGAATTTAAAAATTTTGGTTTAGGAAAATTCTTTTTTTTTTTTTTTTTGTCTTTTTTGTCTCTCAAAGAAAGTTAAGGAGTGTTTTTGGTTTGAAATTTTCCTCGTAGCACTGAATTTGTAAAGTTTATAAACTAATCGAATTTTTGTAATCTTAGATGGGACAAAAATTTCAAACTAAAAAGTCCGTATTATATATTTTACAAAAGTGTTAGAAAATCATTAAATTTAAGTTCTCTTTAGTCACTTTGTCACTCTATGCCACTATGCATTCTGAAGCCAAAAGCAAACACATTAATTTGAAGCTTAAGTTATACCGAAGCGCAATCTGTGCTCATAGCTATTCACAACACACTCACTTTAGTTATTTGCAAATTTATTATTCATACTCGAATATTTAGCGGTTGATTTTTTGCGTTTTGCTTTCGTTTTTATACCAAGAAATATACATAGAAATATAGCCCAATATTTCCGATAATAATAACTAATAATACTAATTATGCATGGATTTTATTGGAAACAAAAATCCTTCGTTTTTCCTGCATATATTGTAATTCCTATTACAATATATGCAGAATTAGTTACCTATAAAGAAAAATAAACGAACCATAATATGTTGTAATATTCAAGTATTCACGCTGCCAAAATTATATGAAATTGAAGTGAAGAGAGTAACTCGCTCTCTCTCTCCCGAATTCTTTATTTATCTCTGCCTTGAATGACATTTTTCTTTAATGCTGCGCTTCACTTTATCAACTATAAAATTTACGAATATACACGATACCCGATATGAACCAAAAAAAGGTTTTACAGATTCCTGTTCAGTGACCAAAAAATAATATAAACTGGGCCACAACTCAAATACGATTTTGGTATTGTACAGTGTAATTCATCGATGATTAAGACCAAAACTGAGATTAAAAGTAGGTGCAATATATAATACAAATATATTTAGACCAAATTTATATTGAAATCAGACGAGAAATCACAACAAAACTTAGATCAGACTGAAATTTAGACCAAAAGTAAAACACAAACTTATGCCGAATTTAGGTCAAAAATCAATAATCGAGCCAAAAATTTGTCACAAATTTATACCGAATTCAAACCAAAACTTAGCCTAAAAATGTCACCAGATTAGACCAAAAATTAATCCGGTAATCAGACCAGAAAGTTAACCAAAATATAGTCCAAAATTTAGACTGAACCAAAGCATAAAACAATATTTAGATCAAAATTCGTTTTTAGACCAAAAAGTAGACTGAAATCTAGCCAGAAATCTGGCCAAAAATTATTACAAACTGTACAACGAGTTCAGATCAATATTCGGAAAAAAAGTTGATAAAAAGTCAAACTAAACGTCAGACCGAAATCGGTCCAAGATTTAGACTTAATCTTAGACTGTGAACAAAATAAAACTCAGGCCGAATCCACAACAGACAACAAATTTGATATCAAATTCTGATCAAGTACAATCTAAAAATCAAGCCGAAAAAGTCTGATTTAACCCAAATCAAATCAAAATTCATTCAAAAACAACAAAAACCTAATCCCAACAGATCGAAAATTAAACCCAACAGACTAAATATGTATTTAGACCCATAATTAATAAGAAAAGCGCATTCAAAATTCAAACCAAAAATCGGATAAAAATTTAAACAAAAAATCAGACCCTAAATTTTTTCCATTTTCAGATTGAGATTAAGGTAGTAAACTACATCAGAACTCAAACTAGAAACCAGATCTAAAATAAATCTAAAAAGAAGATATCTCTGGATTCGAAACCATGTATATTGCCTTATAACAGGAGTTTACAAGTTATTGTAACTTGCTGATTTTGGCCTAAATATTTATTTTAAGTACTAAGTATAAACCTTTAAAATCACCTTAATTGTGAGACCTGAGGTCTTTTTACATACTCAGAAAATCTTAGAAGCTTTCGTGTTGATATTGTCTAGGTGATGATATTCCAACTAATTTGGTTGTCCTTTGAGCAACTTCTTCAGGAAACTCAATTATTTCAATTAGAGATGACTTAATTTGGGCAAATTAATAAGTCCTAAGGAACAACTCAAAAACCAATTGAAGAGCTCATTTCATTACCTCTGTTGGTTGTCGAACTTGTCAATGATTTACCCAAATACAGAAGTAATTTCTCGTCCCTAAAGCCTCTCGAATTTAATGTTACAAAAGATTTAATTTGGCATCAAAATAATAAAGGAAGCGACGTCAAAAGAGAAGAGACTACAAAGCGAAAATTTTCAGTTCTAAAGTTCACGGTTGGTAGCCCTAACACTGTGCACCACACACTTAAATCCCTGTAAGTTAAGAGTAACTTAATCGATGGCCTTAATACAACAAAACATTCTAGAGTAAGTAGTTTATGAAGTATTTAATTTTTCTTTTAATAAACTGGAGAAAAAAAGTTTTCCCAACAATTTGTGCAATGATTTAGTAAGCGAGTGAAAAATAGGAAATAATAATTTTTTAATGCTACGACAAATACGTGCAACATTTTGTTGTTCTTATGTTTGCTATTCCTTTTACTATTGCTGTTGCTGTTGCTGTTGCTCTTGAGCTTAATAAGAAGCGCAAGGAAGTTAGTTAAGCAGTTGGGTCATAAGCTACAATTTATGACACAGTACAAGCACACACACACACACACACACACACACACACACACACACAACACCGGGAGGACCTACCGTCCGGACATGTGAGGTGGTTTTAGTGGGTAAGGGTCTCACACTGACTGAAGCTTTCAATGGTTTCCTCCTGCAAAAACAAAAAAAAAAACACACACAACACACACACACATACAAACACAAACACAAGCACACAAATAAGGAAAAGTTTTAAAAACAATAAAATCACAAGCTTCGGTTAGGAGCCACGGTATCGTAGGAAAGTATATATTAGCCACCACTACTTGCTAGTGGCCGTATTAATAACCTCTTTCATTAATAATAATAGTTTCCTCGGCTTTCGCTTGAATGTACTTCGTTGTTGATAACATTTGGCGAAGTACAAGTAAGTAGCAACAGCAGCAGAAGTAGAAGCAGAAGTAGAAGCAGCAGCAGCAGCAGGTGGTCGGTGCTTCACCTCAGAAGTTTTCTAAAGAATTTTCATTTGTAATTTTACTCAATGAATATAAATTTAAATGCATTTTGTAATATAAATACTGGAAATTTAGTGAAAGAAAGAAACTTGTAAGTAACTAACTAATTTTGTGAAATTTTTGTAGTTGTGGCTGAAGTTTTTAGTAGCAATTTTTGCATTCATGCCTAAGAATCATTTAATATTAGAGAAAATATCTTGTCTTTTTTTCTTCCTCTTTTCTACTCGTTAGTTATAGTTTTTATGATACTTTCATTCATTCATTCTCTTCCTCGTTGTTTCTATTGTTATTGTTGCAATATTAGCGTTGGTGTTGATGTTATTGTTGTTGCCGTTATTGCTTTATGATATGCGTAACCTCACCCATATTAAGAGTTTAGTCACGTGAGCTTATTAGTTTCTAATTTTGTATTGCGGTTAAAGTTTATTTTCATCCCGGAAAATTAAGAGAAATTTCACATTGACAACAATTTATTAACAATTATAAAAATAGAAGGGAGGACCGGGGCCAAAGAATGTACTCGTAAGAGAAAGGAGTGCACATTGTTCGAATATTTTGTAGAACAATTGAATTTTTCTATGCTCTTACGTTGGGTATATGAAAACTTTAAAATTTATATGGAAATTAATTAAAGTACATACATATATCACTCATCTGTGTAAAAGAGAGGGAGAGGGATAGAAAGAAAACGAGAAGCCAATTGCTGGAGTTAGAAACTTTATGAAAATTTTTGATTTAGGTAAAAGAAAATTAAAGACAGAGAATAGTGCAAGTGGGTCCTACTTTTTTGTGCTTTGTACTTAAATAAATATTTACTTTGTTTGCTTTTACCGCTGCTTTGTGAATTATATAATTTTAAACGTGATTTTATCACATTGGTCGCTGTGGCGTAGTGGTAATGTGTTGGACTGCTACGCAGAGTGTCCGGGGTTCGAATCTCGGCACAAGCAAAATCTAAAAAAAAAAAGTAGAAAAAATAATTTTTCTACACGGCACCACCTCTTGGCAGGCAATGGCAAACCTACAAGAGTAAAAATTGCCTATGAAAAGCTTTTCACTTCGCCTTTCGGATTCAGATTCGGCATTAAACTGTAGGTCCCTTCCATTCATGTACAAATATAACACGCACATGAGTGTCCACATGAGTGGATGCGAAAAGCTCGGCCTAGGCCCTCCATGGGCTGTTGTGCCATTAAAAGTAAAGTAAGTTTATCTCATTTAAAAGCAAACCAGCTAACCACTTTATTACAGGGTAACCATTAACATTAACAAGTGTATAAACTTTTGGACATAAAAAAGTTATTGTAATTAAAAACGAAAACCAAACCGAAGAAAAAGCATGAGTAAAAATATATTCAGCTGGTTTCGAAGTGGCCACCCTTGGCTCGAATACACAGCTTCAAACGCTTTGAAACATTTTTAGCTATGGGCCGCAGCTCCTTCACCGTTATTCGGACCCATTCACAACGCAGGGACTGGTCTCTAAAATAGACCATACGGTGTGATCCATCAGATTGAGATCCAGCGAATATGGTGGTCAATCTTGAGATGTGATAAAATAAGGATACTGAGCCCTGAACCATTTTTGTGTCATTTTGGCTTTGTCTTGCTGAAACGACGTCCAATCATTATCACCAAGATGCTGTCGGGCCCAGAGGAGTACTACAGCCTCCAAAATTTCACGGCGGTGTCACTTCTTGGTTGATTTTGACTCCTTGTGTCACAAAAATCAAGCGTGTCTTGCCAATAGCGCAAAATTCCACCCAATACCATGACGAAATATAGAGCGATGTTAAATGACCAGCTTCTAAAACTTTGACGGTTATGCGCTTGTTCAACAGTAAACTGCTATTTATCTGCAAAGACGATTTTGAGCGGCATCTTTGGAGTTGTGCGAGCTTGTCTTCATCCATAAGTAGCTGGTGTTTTTGGAGCTTGTATGAATTGAGTCCTAGCTCGTTTTGCGCAATGAGTCGAACTTATTCACGATTGAGCATCTTTTCTCATGGAAACCGATTCCTGGAACTAGCTGGACGGTGAGTTTTCTGCCTCTTATTGGACGATCACCTTCATGACCCATCTTCTTAAACCGTTTAACTGCACGAGAAACTAACGAACGAGCACTGCGAAGCTACCACGCAGTCTCACAATTGCGTTTGCCTAACTGATGTAATATTATAATAGCTGGCCGATTAATTGACATCGTACACATCGTATTTGACCACAGAAAAATTAAATCAAATGTACTCTCGAATACGTAGAATAATACAAGAATGAAGAAAATTACAGAAAGAAAAATTACAGTACTTTCTCCACAGCACGAAGAAAGTTGTATACACTTATTAATTGTCACCCTGTATCAAGGGTTTCCAACTCAAAACTATGATATCTCGACTTAGCGGCAGATGTTGAATTAGAAAAGTATGCTATTCGAAGGAATTTATTATCTGACTGATCCGACATAATGCTGCACCAAGACCATTATTGCTGGCATCACACTGTCTTTAAATGCGTTTGAAAATCAGTAGATTCAATTAAGATATCATCAATCTAAAAAAATTAAGTAGTTTTGTGCTTCAATTAAATCTCTAAAAATATTGTAGACAAATCTTTGAAAATTCATAACAGCAGTTTTTAACCAAAATAGCATTTTAAAATACTCGAATTAACCATGGATTGTAACAAATTGAATCTTTAGTCATGGCACATTGGTGAAAACCGTCTTTTGAAGCAACGTGAATAACTATTTGAATTAGTTATATTTGCTTTCAATGCAGCTAATCGTGTTTTGCTTAACCGGGGGCATATGCCCCTTTTAATGACATGTAAAGCAAGAGCCCTGTGGGCGTAGTGGTTTCGAGTAATCACTCTGATAATGCCCGAATTGAGTGCGGTTAAAACAACGACAGCAATGGAATTAGCTACTTAGTCTACGCTTTGTTGATGTGTTAGTAGGCAGCTTGATTAAATTCGAACAATTAACTCATCAATAGTGTTGATACCAAACAATAATGTTATACTATTATCAGGTATACCATCCGCAATTATATCCACCAGTTCATGATCTTCAATGTCAGACTTTGAAGACATTGACTTCTAAGCTTTTGACATTGCTTAAATAAGATTATTTTGCTGCGAGGTTACTTATGGGGGTTACTTACTTATGTAACCCCGCAGCTGGCGATATACTGCTTGTTGCGTGATTGTACAGCTAAATGTTTCGATTAATCTAGCTTTCAAATTATTTTAATCAACAAGTCCCAAATTAAACACATACTCTTTCGCTGTCCCTTCTACTTTATAACCGTCGAACACCAAGGAACTGTTCCTGTTTATTATATCCGTATGTGTAACCATTTTTTAACATCACAATAGTTTTCACCACTAAAACCACTGGATCGGCACAGCCATATCCAGTTCTTCAAATGCCTTCTGTCACACAACAGAAGACTCATCATTATCTGCTTCCATCTCTCGCATCTGTAGTTACAGCTTTAACAACTCTTGGAGCATGCGTAAAATACGCAGTTACTCTGCCAGCTTCCATTTCAGCGACAACAGAGTTTCAGCAGATGACGTTGACTGGCAAATCAGCAGTAACAGCGGGCAAGACAGCAGTATCAGGAAAGGCAGCAGTGGTAGTAGTGGTAGCGGGAAAGGCAGCAGTGGTAGTAGAAGTAGGTGCAAACAACTGGGTGGTCCGTCGCCCTCTGTATGCTCAACTAACTCGCCATATAGCGGGCGTAACTGTATCACTGTTGCAGTTGGTAGAATGTTAACACCATCATTAACTGTCGATTCGACCTACGATTCATAATGGTGATAACCCCACATCTGAATTTAGAATCGCTGGCGAATTGACTTGTAAAGCTACCGAGCCTGAGCCGGTAGCTGAGGTCTCTACCGTTTTGTGAACAGCCTGAACCTCTTTCTGCCATTAGAACCTTTTATGTTAATGCACAGGTTCTATAGATGGTTTTAATTTGGTGGTCAGAGACGTACATCGTAAAGTAGGTAGGTTCACGGTTGTGTCTCTGAATTTCGGTTCGCTAAAAGCCTCATCTCAAATTGTTTTGATAGTAAATAATTTAGATTGGATTCATATAACAGTTCTCGGTTAGCTCTACTTTTTTCCGTGGCATATAAAAGTTAATAAAATTTTCTCTACGCACACTTTAACGTCACTGTATCTGCTGGCTTTCTGTCAAGAGTAAGCTTATCAATGCCCAACCACTTACATACTTCACTGTTGACTAAAAACAGCATGTTGTTTGTTCCCTTGTTTGTTTCGCTTTGTCTAAGTACGTCTCTTTACAGATGAACAGACATAAACCAAGAAACACACACTCGCACACGCAGCAATAGTGTATTTTTTCGACAACTCATGCACAATGTTTTATGGCTTTCATAAATAAAATGATATTCATTCTTTCGGGAATAAGTATGAATGCTGCGCTCTCTTCTTTATTCTCTTTTGCCATCAAATGCTTTTTGTGTGTGAATGTGTCGCGGTATTTTTTGCTTTATTTGAAATGGTGCATACACCAGCAGCAATAATACGAACAGCAAGTAGTAAGTAATAGCAGCAGCATGCTGCAATGTTAGCATTTTAAATGTCACCACAGCCGCCAAGTAACCGAACAACAATACAAATGACTACTATCACTGCAACAACAACGACGATGACAACAACAACTGCAAGATACCGTAAGTAGTTCAGCACTCACTGCAAGTGTGTTGTTTATAAAGCTGACTCTCTGCTTACCAGTCGGAATGTGTGAATGCACACAATTGCTGCTGACATCTAATCCATTGCTGCCTGCTTTTTGGCTGACATTTTATCCGTGTTTAGTTTATTTGACATATTATCCTGATACTTATGCTGCCTTTCGTCACTTTGTCGTTTCCTTTTTCTCTTTTATTACGGTGAATGTGTGTTCTCGGCGCATATTTACGTGGTGGATTACATAGTTGCCGCGTTGATAGGATTTTAGTTCATAGATTATGCCAGTATGCATTCTTCTTTACTCGTAAAATCCAGGAAATATAATGCCTTCTTTCAGAGTGTGTATGAAATGTATAGTGAATCTCTCTATCTCTCTCTATGGCTCTCTCGTACACTTGAGCACTCGATTTGTGTAAATACATAAATGTTACGCATACGACCCGTATGCCAACTTGTAATTTATATTGTATTATTTATTTGTCATAAGTAATATTATATAACACAAATTTGATTGTCACAATATTGATATTACACTTAAATTATTAATTTATCAATGTAAACATGCATTTACAAATTAATATAAGAACACATATACATTGTGCATAGAGGGTGGACCAATACTTCCGGTTAAATGTGGAACACTATTTCATTCAGATGACTTTCTTGGCTAGCCTTGCAGTAGCCAATACGATTAAATCAATTTTTCAGTTTTTATGGAGCTGTACCTGAGCTATAGCTGCACCAATTTCGTACTTAAGAGCCTCAAACGTTGCTGGGTGGTTAAAGTAATACTTAACTTTATCGGCTCCCCACAAATAATTGTCCAAAGGAGTCAAATCGTAATGGCGTGGCGGCTAATGCACATTACAAACTACGACTAATGACGCGATTTTCAAACTTCCCAAAAGATCGATTGTTGCACGACTTGTGCGACACGGTTCCTGTTGGAACCAAATATTGACCAAGTTCATATTTTATAAAATAAATGGCAAATAATCAGTTATCATTGTGCGGTATCGTACACCTTTGATTGTAACGCATTTTCCTTCCCTATTTTCAAAGGAAAATGGCCCTATGATACCGCCGGTCCAAAAACCACACCAAATAGTCACTCGCTGAGGGTGCATTGGCTTCTCAACTATTGCGCATGGATTTTCTGAGCCCCAGATGCGAAAATTTTGCATATTAACGTAACCATAGAGATCAAAGTGCTTCGCCAGAAAATATGAACTCAATAAGCGAATCAAAAACGGTGGGGATGGTCATGTGGCTTCAGCTTTCGTTTCAACGGAAATTTGTACGACTTCATACCGAGGTCTTTATGCCAAATTCGCAACTATGAAGTGCGTGAAATGTTTAATTCCTGAGAACGATGGCGAGTTGATTCTTCTTGCACATTCTGAGCAACAGAAGCAATTTTTTCAGTTGTACAGTTGCACTGTCGGAGTACGAGAACGTATTTTCTAATCCAATGAATATCCAGTCTCACAAATTGATCTACAAATTGCATGGAAGGCGCTTCTCGTCTATCGAATTTAAAAGGGTTTTTGAATTTTCTTAAACTTCCGATAGAAAATCTACCATTTTGCAAGTAAATTTTTAATATTTCCCAACGTTATTCAAGCGTACTAATATTCCGACATTACAGTTGCCTCACTTAAAAAGTAACCAGTAGTTCAAATTCCAAATGTTAGATAGATCACCCTATACAAAAACATAAACATTTTATTACAAATTTGTTCTGCACTACCATTTGATTTTGTTGCTAGTTGTGCTTCAATTCTCTACTTTTTATATCTTAAATTTGTACAAGGCACGTGACAATACACTAACACAAGCGGTGATGCATGTCGCTCACATTTTATGTATGTACATACATAAATATGTACGTGTACGTGTGCGTGTGCTTGTGTACAAAAATGCATTAACAAAAGTATTTACATAATTTATATGCAATTTAAGTGTTTGTATTTTATTGCTACTATCAATACTAAAGACTAAAATTGTTACGAGTACATCAAACATTTAAAGTAATTGCATTACTGTGTATCCAAAAACGCACACACAAATACTAACATGTTCCTAAAAATTTGTAAATACTTCATTCGTTTGTTTGTGTATGTTGTACTTAGTTTTTGCGGTTTTTGGTATAAAATTATGGTTAATTTTCATGATTTAACAGTGTACATACTGGCAAAAAATGTCAGAACTGTACGTGTGAATTTATGTGCACATAGATGTGAATGAATAACATGTTTCATACATATGTATGTATGTATAATACATATGTGTGTGTGTGTGTATATTTTGAGTGCGTGATGCTTTTGCAATGATTGGTAATCGTAATTTAATATTTACAAAAATTTTACAAATTATCTGCAATACTAAATTAGGCAGTATATCAAGTAGGTTGAAAGAAAGGGTCGAGAAGGGGGAGTGTACTGAAAATGTGAGAAATCACAATGGAAAATTTATTGCATTGCACAGAAATTGTAATATTAACTTGCATACTTGCATGAATGATATTTTTTATCTTTTCAAAGAAATTATATTTCGTTGCGACTCTTTCAAGTGTAACTAAGTACTACTGATGTCCGTTTCAGCACAATCTTATTCCCGACAAAAGTTCATTTTATTCTAAATGCAGATTTAAAACATAGGAGTTTTTTATTTTTCAACATTATCATAAAATTTAGATCCTTAAAGTAGTAACTTCTTGATTCTCGAAATAATTGGCGGTACTCGATTTCATCAAGTAACAATTTTCAATCTTCCTATGACAAAAAAAAAAAAATAGGAATAAGTAAATTCTCGTGATTGTCTTTTATCTTTACTTACAAGTTCTTGGGTCATAACAAACCGAGAAAACACCTCTGGGGGACCTTTTAATACCGAGAGTCTAGATTATGGCCTATAATTAAAAAATGGTAAGAAATTTCTGTCTAAGGTCGAAAGCAAAGTTTTAGCTAATATCTCTGCATACAAGCATTTGGAAGATAACACCACCAGATAGTTGTCAGTATGTCCCTAGAGTGTTAATTTCTTTTAGTTTCTTTTTAATAAAATTAAGGAATTCTTGTCTAATGTTGTCCTTAAAATTGTAGCTAACATCTTCACTTACAAGTTCCTGAAAGATAGAAGCGGTAACAGCCCTAAATAACACCTCAAAAATACCCTTTTTTAGTGCCTAGAGTCGAATTAAGTTTACCATCTTAAACTTTTTTGAACTGATACCAGAAACCGTGATACGATTTTCCAAGTTCCATATATCTTCTATATGACATTTTACCTATAAAAAAAAATGCTAAAAATATGTCGTGAATTTAGAGGCTGTTAAAGTTTTTACGTACGTGTTGTACTAAGAAATGAGGTAACCAAAAGCATAAATACTCATGCATAGTTGGCAATAAGAATTCACCGGGACCGAATGCAATTAGAAGTTATTAAAGTCAGAAAAATGTGTAAAATTTAAATTTTTGTTGAAATTTGCTTATTTTCCCATAAAAAAGTTGTTAAAAAAGTTGTATTTTTCAGACATTGAAAAATGAGTTTTTTTGGCGTGCTATTTTCCAAGAACTTGTGCATAAGAATCTCAGCTAGAACTTTGGTGAAGACCGGAAAGAAAGATCATACCTTTTGCTAGTTTTACGATAAAAACTGGACAAATTTAAACTTAAAACGTAAGACCCTCTTAAGATGTTTTGTCAGCGTCTTCCAGCTGTTGTGTAATTTTTTTCGGAGAGGGGAAGTTGTAGAGCCTTTCGTTACTTTAAAACTAAGTTATTTTTACAAATACCGATTCTATACTAAATACATACTGAGTAGTTTTGTATATTACAAATCGATACTTCCTAAAAGCGAGTACTGCTGATTCTTTCCGAGTCGATTACTTTAAGTATCGATTCCTTCCAACACTAGAATACGCTGTATTCATACATTTTTTAAATCATTAAACTGTGTATTTTTTTATTTTGCATAATTATTGAATTAAAATATCACTCATACTTACTTTACTTTTGATGGCACAACAGCCCATGGAGGGCCTAGGCCGAGCTTTTCGCATCCACTCATGTTGTGCGTGTTATATTTGTACATGAATGGAAGGGACCTACAGTTTAAAGCCGAATCCGAACGGCGAAGGAAAAGCTTTTCATAGCAATTTTTACTCTTGTAGGTTTGCCATTGCCTGACAAGAGGTGGTGCCGTGTAGAAAAATTATTTTTTCTTCTTTTTTTTTTTGATTTTGCCTGTGCCGAGATTCGAACCCCGGACACTCTGCGTAGCAGTCCAACGCACTACCACTACGCCACAGCGACCACTCTACGCCATGTATAATAAAACCGATGCCTAAACTAAGTAAGAGAAACGCTTTGCACAACAACAATGTGACATGAGGGTAAGTTAACATATGAATACGTAGACATAGACGCAACGCAGTTTAAGCATATGGCTACTACACGAAACATTTAATTAAATAAAACAGAAAACAGCAACAACAATAATCAGGAATGCTTTGAGCTACTAGTAGTACTATGTACATTTATACTTTTTAACACTTCACTACTTGAACAGCAGTAGCAGTAGTAGCATTTTATGCATTTGTGTGTATAATGTTGAATGTGTGTGTGTGTGTGTGTCTGTCCTTCTATTGTATTTTTGTCCGACATGCCGCTGCTGCTGCTGCTAGTGCTAGTGTTGCTCATGATTTACTGCCCCTTAATGCATGACAATTCATGTTGACGCTCAAATGTGAACAATTATGAGTTATTGCGAAAGAGAAAGAGCGACAGCGACAGACCAAACTAAAACTAAGGCAACAAACATTACAATAAAGAACACCATAACACAAGCCAAAGGAGAACAACACAAAACAGCAGTAATTGCTGCTGCTACTCACATATTGTGCGAAATTTTGCTCATTTTTATTTTATTTTTTTGGTGTTGTTTCCTTTTTAAACAAATGTACATGCAAACACTTGCGAAAGCACAGGCAAACAGACACACACACGCACAAACTAAGCATACTTGAGCTCATAGCAACAGGCGTAAAAGGGGAAAAAACGGAACAACAGCTGTGCCAGCAAGTGGCAGAGGTGTCGTACTTATGTCAGCATTTATTGCAACGATTTGTTACGCACCATTGTGTGACACAAGAGGCTAGAGAGCTTACAACAAACCGCAAAAAACGATCCAACCAACACCAGTAACAGCATTAGCAGCTTGGGAAGTGGCAGTAGCAGCGGTGGAAGTAGAGAAGCAGCAACGGCAGAGGTGGCAGGGCAGCAATGGTAGCTTGCTGGCTACAAATATTTCTTCATAAATTGTATATGCAGCAGCTGCTGTTCGTCTTACTGCTGCTGCTGCCATTTTGCAAAGGTACCTAGCTCGTTTTTGTTATTGTCCTTCCGTTTTTTTTGCTTAGGCAAACAAATAATTCATCTTTCATTTTTACTTTAGTATTTTTTTTTATTATTTTATTGTGAAGCAAGAGAGAACGGATTTTTCGCCTTTACCTACTAGCGAAAAGGTAGAAAAAACTCATAAACATAAAAAAAGCAAAACAAAATAAACATTAACAAAGTGAAAGGTGTCAACGCAAAGAAGAAAGGCACCGGTGTTTTAGCCAAGAGGTCAGTAGCAAGAACAACACAATTCTGTATATTTACATAAACATCTAAAACGCAATGGTTAACCTTCAGCTGACTTCCGTTGTTTCTCTGCCTTTGGAATAATAATAATAATTATAATGATTTGAGTGAATGCAAAGCTACTACTATTTTTCATCACTAAATTCTACTACTTTTCTGGTTTCTTTTTTCTGTATTTTTTGTCACTGCAAATCCCATTAAATCATTACGCGCAATGCTCAAAGCGATTTTCATGCTTCTGCTTGCACGCTGTTGTATTTTAATATTTTTTTTATTTTTTTTGATTCTTTTTCTTTCAGTTTTTCTTCTTTTGTTTTTTCATTATTTTTGTCATAGATTTCCCGTACTTGTGTTAACACTAATGAGTTTGACATTGTTTTTCCCACTAGGTACCCGTGAAGGAAGTTTTACTTGCACTTGTACACACACACACACTCACACACACACACATATATGCACACATATATACTGTGTATGATTGTATGTGTGCAAGTTTGCTGTACAAGTCTTGTTATATCAGCAATTGTAGTTGCAGCTAAAACTAAGTAATACATGCAGCAGAAGCGTTCGTTGTTTTCTGCTCATTTTGGGCATGTGTCTCTACTTGACTTATTCATAAATTTATGCTCTAATTAAAAATTTCCTTTGAAGAATATTTTCTTCTCTCTCTTTTTTTTTTCTTTGTTTTACTCCGCTTGGTTTTTGGTTGCTTCGGTTTGGTTCAGCTTTGAAAAATTGGGTTAAGGTGGTGGGTAAAGAAAACAGAAAAGATGAGAAACGCATCTGTATGAATTAAGCTCCTTAACACGATTTTATATACAAGCTTTGGCCATAGTAACCAATTTAATTAAATACCAATTTATTAATAAAATTATTTTTAATAAATTACTTTTTGTTTTATTTCAAAAATAAAAGACAAAATGCAACTGCTATCCCGAAATTGTAGAAACTGACTTCGGCAATATTTTACTGTAAATAGTTTTATCTTAAGGATTGTTAAGGACCCAAATTTAAATTTGAATAATAAGAATCCATTAATTCTGTTTAAGTTTTAAGCTTTCAAGAAAAAAAATAAAATTGACATTGAAAAATTGCTAGAAGTAGCCAAGTATAGTTCATATACTTAAATTATATCTTGAAATCTTTCTTAAAAAAATAAAAATGTTCTATGTGTAAAAAGTAAATAATATTAAGTACTTGTTAATTTCTCTTTTACTCCTTCCCCTCCTCCGTTTAGAGATTTACTCTTGAAAAATAAAATTCCCGTTTTTTTTAAAAACATTTTTAGGGGACTAACCGTCAGAAGAAATACCTATTTACAAGCAAATACATTCGGGGGAAATATACTCTATCGAAAAATACTTGTGGTCACTGAAAGTCAAAATCATCAAGGACCAGTTTTTTTTTAAATAAGAAAGAGCCTGCATCATCAACTTTTTCTATTTTATTATTTCCTTCTGCTCCCCTTGGGACATAAGGGCCTCTACAAGGCATAATTTTGTGCATTGGTTTTAACAATTCGTCCGGTTGTTGTATTGGCTGATAGTTCTTTTTGAATGAGAAAAGCTCGGCCTAGGCCCTCCATGGGCTGTTGTGCCATTAAAAGTAAAGTAAAGTAAGTTCTTTTTGAATGGTATAGTTTATGTATATTGAGTGAACACCACTCAATCAATTGATAATTACCCAAAGCGTTAATCGACACAATCTCTTCGTGAAATCCATAAAGATATATTTTTTAAATAGTTGTGAGATGTGTTAAAATTGCCTTACAGCAACATCGTAATTATAGGTCTAAAAAATTCGAATCTCTAAGAGTCAGTTAAAGGTTAAACGATAATTCAATTGACCACTAATAAATTACTAAAAGCAGCAGGAAACATATCGTTTTATAAGTCTCTAGAGATGCCTGAAACATAGTTTAAATTCAATAGATAATATTAACCTTAGCCTTACCAAAGTATTTTATATACGCTGTTTACCAATACCCACCCGTGCTACGGCTTAAACAATAGCGATGTACTTGTCTGCACTGAGGACACACAATTCCGTTTGTCAAAGAGCTGGCGAATTGGAATATGATATGAAAGATGTCAAATGAGTTGAAACCATCCACCAACTGGGGAAGTTAATTCAACTTTATTTAACTTCGCTGGGAACATCACTATTTTCCATCTAAAAATAGCTACGTTCTCTCAATGTCTAGTAGCACTGAGATGGAGATAAAAATCGTTTTGTATTACAATAAAACCAAGTGCGTACTCGATAGGCAGAATGTTGTCACAGTACTTCATCACTGCGCAGCAAAAGACAGCAGCTCATCCAGAGCTTCGACTTGAGCTTCAGCTCTTCCTTTAATATTGACCAGATCATAAAACTAAAATATTTAGTACAGATTAGGAGCATCTTCCATAGCACCCAGTCTGCTGAACCCTTCTTCTTGACCAAAAAATGGACAGCACAAATGTTAAGTGGATAAGAGTAGGGTTAACGAGGTCATATACCGCTGATAGACCTACAGTTTAATGGAATTTATTATCACTTGATGGATTTGCCACTATCTAGCGAGAGGTAGATAATGTAACAAGGTAATTCTCATTTACTTCATATCGGTAGAAATAAATGGAGTTTTATGAGACTTAACTAGCAGACCAAAAGGGGAATCGAACCCTCATCCTTCCGGGTAAAAAAAAAGACTATCGAGGTTTTCAAAACTAAAATATTACTGGAACTGTTTACTATAGGAAAGCCGCTTTCGAAACTTACGATAAGGAACTTTACGCGAATGAGGTTCCGGAGCGAAAGGCAAATGACCGCATAAAGCACAAAGGAATCTTCTTAATTTTGTGTCAGAAGGAACCCACTGCCGTTCGGTCCACTCTCATCAATTCATTGCTTGAGGAGCGAACAATCCTTTATTTTAATTTTTTTATAACATACTTAAAATACGTATGAACATTGAAACTGATTATTTTTTTAAATAAATCAAAATTGTACATGAAGAAATTTGAAAAAGTTTGAGGTCGCCCTGGTGGTTTTTTGGTAAGCGTCGTATATAAAAACAAAAAATTTATAGTATTCGGATATACTTTTTTCGAAAAATCTCTTTTTCGTTACAATTCAAAAAAAAAATTGAGAATTTGTTCAGTGAGTCGACATCGTTTGAAGATTGGATTAAAAATTACCAAGAAATTAACAAATGAAAATCCAAAAGGTCACCCGGATGGGTATTGGTAAGCGGAAAGTTAAAAATAATACAAGTACACTTTCAGTTCTTTGGCTGAGAGAGAGATTTTTGCTTTTATCTAATCTAATTTAAGACAGTTTTAGGCAGCAAAAAGACTGTCAAATGCAATAATAAGCGGTAAGAGACTGGAGCTGGCATTTCGCAGCATTAACAGGCAGACAAATGCCGTCACATGTTAGACATTATCTGTAGAAGCAACAATTAGTTCAATAAGAAGTAATTAGTCATCAAAAAGCAGTCTGATGAAATTAAATCAATCGATGGGAATAAGAGACAGTCTGATGCAACGGAAAGTTATCGCGCAGCGACTCTCACCAATTTTTTCTACGATCAATATATACTATACAACGCAGCTCGTAAGCATTATCACATTATCAATCTAGATTATAGTTTTTTGACATCTTGGTGGCTCTGAACTACAGACAGTCAAAGCGAATAAGTTATGTACATAAGTTACTTAACATAGATGGTGAAAATAGTTTGAAATTAAGTACGAAGTATGGCATCTATGGTTGCTATAATGCAACTTAATCTATTTCACCAGAACACTGAGTACCAATATCGATACTGGTAATGGAGATTGCATAGGAAAAGCTTTCATTTACTCAATATCTATGTATACTTCAATTATTTGAATTGAAAGGAAAATTTCGAGATACCATCCGCCTTCGGAAATGTATCAATATCAAGAGTGCAACATGCAGTCGATAAAGTAAAATATTTTCAAGCTCTCAAGGTTTATTGCTTTCAGATTT
This sequence comes from Palloptera scutellata, assembly GCA_958295655.1. Classification (NCBI taxonomy): domain Eukaryota; kingdom Metazoa; phylum Arthropoda; class Insecta; order Diptera; family Pallopteridae; genus Palloptera; species Palloptera scutellata. The sequence continues at coordinate 48,449,138 of OY282450.1, forward strand.
CATGAATTAAATTTTTTTTAATTTAACTTTTTCTATTCCAACAAACGTTTTAGCATTTCGTGCTAAATCGTTTAATTCTTCCTGTATGCATACAAACAAACATACACATACATATGTACATGGACATAAGAACAAGTGTTTCAAGTGTAGCCCTTTTGCTTCCAATACCCGTTCAACTGAAGAAACAACTATAAAAATAATAATATTACCAATGTGCAAGAAGAAAGTAAGCATGTAAGGCAAAAGAGAGAGGAAAAGTGGTGAAAAGGGAAGGAGCTACCCTGTAGGGCCAAACCAATTTAGCCCACTAAAATTACTAATTTTTCAAATGCATTTTAAGTGGTTGAAAACATATGCAATGATCAACCACTTTAATAATACTTACTTACTTGGTCCGTAGTAAAACCTTTTGGAAATCTCCGCTTAGTCTCAAGACTGGCATTATTCTTGGTGTTAATGATGTATAAGGTAAACGAGATCCTTGTTGACTTCAAAAGTACAGTTGTCAACAGTGAAATTTTGTACAAGACGCCGCCGTGATCTTTTTTTGTTGCCTCAAACTATTTCGTTTTGTCCTCGTTCACCACTAGACCCACTCGACGAGGTTCCCTTTCCAGTTTGGAGAATACTGCACTAACTGCTCGTGTGTTGGTGCCAATGATGGAAATATCATCAGCGTATGCTAGCAGCATGACACTCTTGTAGAAGATAGTGCCAGAGATGTCGGATGTCGATGTTTGCAGCTCGAACTATTTTCTCGAACATAAGGTTAAGGAAATCGCAGGATAGGAATCACCTTGTCTGGAACCTCGCTTGGTACCAAATGGCGTGAAGAGGTCTGTCTCAATTTTCACTGCGTTGATGGTGTTGGTGAATGTTATTTTGCAAAACCGAATGAGCTTTGCAGGGATACCAAAATCCCTAATCGTGCAGTCGGTCGAAGGCGGCTTTATAATCGACAAATAGATGATGGGTGTCGATCTGTTTTTCTCGGATTTTTTCCAGGATTTGGCGTACCATATTCTGCATAGAAGCTCGTGCATGTCTTAACACCTCCTCATAGTCGTGCGGCGGTACCTAAAGGACGTCAGTGTTTGGTGTTTCCGGAGCAGATTCCGCAGTGGCGGACTTATTACCATCTTCGCCATTAAGCAACTGCGATGAGTGCTCCCTCCATAACCTTTTAATACCCTTGACATCTGTCACCAGATTTCCGTCTTCGTTCTTGCAGGAAGAGGCCACGGTCTTCAAACCATTTGTCAGACGTCTTATTCTGTCGAAGAAATTTAGAACCTCGTTCCTGTCCCGTAACGTCTCGATATCATCAAACTCACGTCTTTCTGCATCTCTTTTCTTGCGTTTGAAAAGATGTTTCTCCTTCCTCCTCATCTCTCTGTATCGCTCCTTAACAGCTCGCATTGCAATTGACTGGAGGGCGGCTCTATATACTTCGTTTCTCGTTTCAGTAGCATAGCAACACTCTTGGTCGTACCACATATTTATCCGTCGACGGTGGTAGCCTAGCACCTCTTCGGCAGCCGTACGCAGAGAAATGTGAGTCCACCTCGCATATACATCATCAAGTTGATAGTATTTAAGTTATATTAGCGAAAAGCGAAAAGCTCGGCCTAGGCCCTCCATGGGCTGTCGTGCCATTAAAAGTAAAGTAAAGTAAATTTAAGTTATTTTAGTTAAATAAAATAGTTCGCGACGAGGAAAGACTCCAAAAGTGGGACTAGTTATGGTGTTCGGTTAACCAATTCACCGACTAACTTTAATCCACTCAGTTTCCCTACAGGGTAGATAGAAATGAAATTTTTCTGCCAACGTCTCGTTTTATTACCATATACATACGTAAATAAACCTTTTCTTTTTCCATGTATTTTCTTCTTTTTTTATTTTCTCTCTCTCTTTATCTTTCAGTCTTTCTCTTGTAACATTTCCGTAGTGTGTGAAGTCTATAAGTCAACGCCATGAATAACAAATCAATTTCAAATTTAACACCGTTCCAACGCTGTAGGGATTAAGGATTTCACACATACATATACATGAAAAGCAATACACATGCATGCAGCAGATATACTCACATTTTTAACATACTTGGCAGTTTTCTTCGCCGTTTATATCGTTAAATTGGTGTGTGTTGGAGTTTGTGTGTGTGTGCTCTCTCCCCATAAAGCAGGCACCACACAAAAGAAGCAGAAAATGCTTTGTTTGTGAGAATTTATTTTCTTACATATAAATTTGTATATTTAGATATGAGTGTGTGTGTTTGAGTGTAAACCGACCTTTCACTCAGCCTGCTCAGCTTGCTCCTTTTGCTCCTTCTGCTACTAATACCTTTTAACTTATTTTTAAAACAAGGTGCTAAAACGCAACTCTCTTTCTTTTTTTCACTGCATTCCCAACTTCCTGCCGATTTCGCCTTTCCCACGTCTTTATACGATTTGCTGCTCGATTTCTCTTTTATTTTCCATTTACTCAGTCATCGCTTTACCTCATCACTGTGCCGAGACTCCAGAACTCCATTCCCTGCTACTCATTGGGAAGCATTTACTTTTTGGCTTTTATTGCGCTGAGAATTTGAATTTTTTAGCGCATTTATTTTGCACTTCTGGTTCTTGTTCATACTTTCTGAAAAATTCCTTTGCACTTTTCTCTTTTTTCCCAATGTTTTTTCATTTTTTAATACTTTTTTGGAGAAAAATATATATTAATCATTTTTTTTCGTCTTTTTGTGTTGCTATGAGCTTTCTTCTAACAAAATTGCCCGGTAATAAATTTTGTACCTTAGCAAAAGCCGACAAAAGGATACACTTTACACATATGCGCGTGTTTTAAAGTGTCTTGCTATACATGTGCACATATACATACATACAAGCATGAGCGTTTATGTGTGCGTATAAGTGTGTAGAAGGAAGTTAAGTACACTAAACTGAACTCTTGTTCCTGTTTTGTGTTTTATATAGTATATGTGTGTGTGTTGCTTGTAATGTTGGCGATTACACGAACGCCTGAGATTTTTATCATCAAACATACAACAGTAAAAGCAGCAACAAGAATAAGAAGTAGCAGCAAAACAGCAGTAGCAGAGAGGAGAAAATGAGAAACAGCAGACGGTAGCAACAACAGCAGCAACATTAACACCGTAGGATCACAACTTATGATGATGTATGACCAAGGAAGCGTATGAGCGTGTGAAGTATGTTGTGTGTGTGTGTGTGTGTGTGTGTGTGTGTGTGTGTGTGTGTGTGTGTGTGTGTGTGTGTGTATATGTGTTAAGTGTAAATTTAAATGAATTCATATGCTTCAAAATGAAAAGTTTACACATCAGTATGTATGTAGTGTTTAGGTGCGTAGCTTGTTTTGAGCTGCCACCTTGCGAAGGTGTGAAAGCTAAGTTGCTTTTTGAGAAAGTATTTGCCATTATATGCACAAGTGTTTTGTAATGAAAAGAATTACATACATACATACATACATATGTGCATATCAACATACATACATGCATGCATACATACATACAGATTTGTATATGTTTGTACTGGCATATTAACATATCATTCAAATCTTACTTCAATGTACAACAATTTAAATTGAAAGGAATCTAAGCGATAAGAAGTGCTTTCTGTATTGTATCCACTCTGGCGTATACGTAATGTGAATATATTTTGAAAGTACTTATGTATTTTTCTATATATAACATTTTCTAATATTCCATTTAATGAATTTCGTAAATTTTTGCTAAAACAGCTAAAGAGATGGGTCTAAATTTCATTGAATGTAGGTACTAATTTTTCTTTCTTCAGTATCTTGTGTAAGTTTCTTCACGTCAAATAAGAATGCCATACATTTACTTTTATATAATTGGTTTTAAGAATTTTAAAGCGGAATTTCTACCAACTTCGCGCTGGGGAATATTTTTCTCGATGACTCTATGATAGATTTCGTGATAGTTTACCCAATAGAGGATAGTATGAAGGGAAAATGGGTGCTGCTGTACAAGTAATTGTTTGACAACATCTTTGCCGGAGGATATTTTTATAAATTTCCATGTCACATTTTCCAGTCAGTTTATTTTTTGCTGTTTTTTCTTAAATGAAACTTCCTTAGCGAGGTTGTGAAGTGAACCTTTTTTAAAACGAGTAAGGATTGATTCCGTGCCGCAGATGGCGCTGTTACTACTTCCATTAATTTTCTACTACCATTTTCTACTACTTTTCTATTGCTATTTTCTACATTATCTACTACTAATTTTACTACTCTTTCTAATACTAAGTATATTCTCTACAATTTTTACAACTTTTACTACTTAATACTACTTTTTATTACTTTTCTCCTACCATTTTCTAATACTCTTATTCAATTTAAAGAATCTTTAATATATGTGTTCAGTGTTTAATTAAAAAAAAAATTCTCATCCTCACGTTACGTAGCTTCGTGTTAATATTGATTAAACGAGCGTTACAGGGTGGCAATTAATATGGGTATACAACTTTATTCGCGCTATGGAGAAAGTACTGTAATTTTTCTTTCTGTAATTTTCTTCATTCTTGTATTATTCTACGTATTCGAGAGTACATTTGATTTAATTTTTCTGTGGTCAAATACGATGTGTACGATGTCAATTAATCGGCCAGCTATTATAACATTACATCAGCTAGGCAAAAGCAATTGTGAGACTGCGTAGTAGCTTCGCAGTGCTCGTTCGTTAGTTTCTCGTGCAGTTAAACGGTTTAAGGAGCGGGAAAACCCACCGTCAATACTCCCAGGAATCGGTTTCCATGAGAAAATATGCTCACGAAACTGGATTCAATCGTGAATCAGTTCGACTCATAGCGAAAAACGAATTAGGACTCAATGCTTACAAGCTCCAAAAAGGCCAGCTACTTACGGATTAAAACAAGCCCACCCAACTCCAAAGATGCAGCTTACTTCAATGTCGGGCCGTAGTAATTGGGTGGGTAAAAATTGTCTCCTCAGATGAACATCTGTTTACTGTTGAACAAGCGCATACCCATCAAATTGACAGAAGCTTGTCAACAGAGGCTCCTGGACCATCATTTGTCATCCAAGATCGCCAAAATCCGCAATCCGTCATGGTATCGGGTGGGATTTGCGCAAACGGCAAGACACCCATAATTTTTGTGGAACAAAGAGCCTAAATCAAACAAGCAGAGTAACGTCGTGTACTCCCCTGGATCCGACACCACTTTGGTGATAATGATTGAATAATGATTGGTGTTGGTCCAGCAAGACTCTGCGCCAGTTCACAGAGCCAAAACGATACAAGAATAGTGCAGGGCTCATTTTCCTAATTTTACCACTTCTTAACAATGGCCAACATATTCGTCGAATCTCATTTCGATAGATTACAGCGTATGGTGCATTTTAGGGGCCAGAGTTTGTGCTAAACGTCATAAACATTTACAGTCCCTGAAACAGTCGTTGCGTCGTAAATTGTTCCGAATATCGGTGGAGAAGCTGCGGAGCATAGCGAAAAATTGTTCCAAGTATTTGAAGCTGTGTATTCGTGCCAAGGTTGCCACTTCCAAACCGTTTGAATATATTTTTACTACCGCACTACGGTACCTTTTTCTTCGGTCTGTTTTTCGTTTTTAATTACAATAATGATTGTATGTCCAAAACTGTTGCACATATACACTTATTAATTTTCACCCTGTATGAAATAAATTTACTGTTTGCATATTTAAACAATTTTATCTAGAGCATATCATGAACACATCTTTAAAGTGTTTGCGTTGATATTGTATACCGATTCACGCATGTGTGTGATGTTTAGTATTACGCATGAAATAATAGACTTTACAAAGCAAATTGGCAATGTATGTACATACATAAACTGTATTTTGGACGAAAAATTTAATTTGTCAAATTTATGTTATCACAGCATGTGACGAGCGCAGAAGGTATTGATTGTCGATTTTTTAACAGTTTATATTATATCCCTTTTCAAGAGAAACACGGAAGTAGTGCTTATTGACAACAAATTAGAAATCCCTGAAAAATGCTCGACCTAGATCCTCCACAGAATATTGAGTCATTAAAGAAGGAGGACGATAAGAGGATGTATTATATACATTTGAACTAATCGCAGACTGTGACACGATAGCTTAACCAACTTTAAATAGAAAAGACGGTAGCTTATAGCTCCAAAACAAATGAAATGAGGTAAGGTATGGCCATAGGAAATGGTATAGGAAAACCTTTTCCTTCCCCATTGATTGATTGATTGATTGGTTGTTCTTTTGATTTATACTTACATATTTTGTTTAAATAAATTTGAAAAATGTAAACATTTTCCTTACAATTATTTCAATTACTATTTCGTCACTAATCAACATGAAATTTGCTTCAGCATGGTCTATTCTAGACTATTGTTATATAATTTTAGAGCTCTAACCTTGAAAGTTAGAAGACTTAAAGTTTTTTTTCCAATTAGTTACACTTAATAATAGTAATTTTTTTAAAATCAATAAAAACGCTGCTCCAAACAATTTACAAGTCAAAATAAAATCTTTTTAAATCCAAATTAAAACGAGTACTGCTATTATTTTGTATCGTTAATGAGCTATTGAGATATAAATTTGTATTAAACTACTTAATACTACTACTTGGTCCTATTAGAACTAGTATATAGTGCAAGCGAAACTACATGCTCCATAGCAATAGTCTCACCACTCAAGTCTGATGCAGTCGTTGAATATGGCAAACATGACTCTCTAACTTATATAACTCTACAAACGTAGTTATGTACTCGTATGTACATATTTATATAAAATTATAGTAATATGTTCCATTAGATATGTATGTACTAGATTAAGGATGGGATTTTCGTCGAGGCACGGCGTATCACTAAAAATTTGAGCGTAGACGTGTTGGTATTAAGTAAATGCCAAAAATGTTGCGTGAGTGAGATTTTATCGTGCGTGACTTCAATTTATCCGTGGCTCACGGTAAATTTAATTTATATTTCTTGTTACTTTTGTATAGGAATATAACTACATGCACAAAACATGCAACTCTGTTCATATTTTTGATGATTTATCAATAACTCTGATGCTTTCGTTATAAAAAATTGTGCAATCTTATAATTATTCCTCAAAGGTGCGGCTTAGTTGGAGAAATCTAGAATAACTACAGCAATAAATGATATATCAATTAAAGTGCTCCTCGAGCAGGGCTCCGTAAAATTATCAGATCCGAAATCGGTTAACCAATAGCTGAGATATTAAGATTCGCCTTTTTTTTACAAGCATTGAGTTAATGAAATCAAAAGTTGTGCCCTAGCTTAAAGAAAAATATCACCTACTCTGTTGTTGTTATTGTTTCCCAATAGATCAACGAACCAAAAGCTTCGTTAAAGCAAAAACAAACTAAAAAAAAACACCCTTCGTTTTTTGGCGTCATTCGTTGATCTGTAGCCTGGTATTTGCATACTACTGTTAATTTTTGCCCCCCCCCCCCCCCCTTTTTAATGTTTTTAAGCAGAAAACTCAAGCCATTAGAGTTTTTTCCCAAGAGCAAATTAAAGAAAAACCAACAACAATTGCGATTGCGGAAATAACAGGTTTCTGCTCAACTTTTAGTTTTGGAAAGATGAGTGTGTGATGCATATTTTTGGAACGTAGATTGGTACCCTTGCATTATTTATTATTAGTGAAAAGTGAAAAAACTTGAAAGCGAGCATATAAACAAACTATCCATAAAATTTTGACTTTCTGCACATCTAAAATTAAATAGAAATTTAAAATTAATAAAAGTAAAATTGCGATTCTGTAAAGAGTTATTTGTTGAAAAGAAATACATTGGATTTTTGATGTTTGTAGCCAATTCGGATTTCGAAAAATACCACCAGGAAGGCCAAGAAAGATTCGCCACAAAACGAGTTTCCATAATAAAACAGACGACGTAAGCTTGTATCCAACTTTTATTTCCGGGAACATTTAGCAATTTCGTTTATGTTTATATAGAATCGTGTTTGCAAAAGATCTCGGCTAAGGCCGAATACCTACAAAGCAGCATTAAACCCAACTGTTTCGCAAAATTATTATTCACTAGGAACGTTAACAAACAAATGCGTTTACTGTCAAGCGAAGCATTTCAAATCCGAAAACGTCTTTACTTTACTTTTAATGGCACAACAGCCCATGGAGGGCCTAGGCCGAGCTTTTCGCTTTTCGCATCCACTCATGTTGTGCGTGTTATATTTGTACATAAATGGAAGGGACCTACAGTTTAATGCCGAATCCGAACGGCGAAGTGAAAAGCAATTTCATAGCAATTTTTACTCTTGTAGGTTTGCCATTGCCTGCCAAGAGGTGGTGCCGTGTAGAAAAATTATTATTTATACTTTTTGATTTTGCCTGTGCCGAGATTCGAACCCCGGACAGCAACGCACTACCACTACGTCACAGCGATCCGAAAAGGTCATCATTAGTTACAAAATTTGCTTAATGAATCTTATCAATTTGTTAAAAAGTGAATAACCATTTTACTATGTGCTGTCATGGCGGTAAAGTAAAGCTTCTTAATCTGGTTGTGCCAGACTTCATGCGATCACTTATCAAGGATGATCTGAACTGCTGGCGTTCGCATTATTTAGAAAATATACGTCAACTTATAGTTCCTTTGCATTTGCACCATTTGAAGCACAAATAGCTGAACCACCAGGACGCGGTCCATACTGCTTCCGAATTCATGGATCCATCTACCATCGAGTGGGCCCTCTACATTCTCATCATATGCTCAATTATATATTCTTTATACAGAGCAAGCGACAACGATGAGATCAGAACACAATTCAAATTGTGACAGATCCCTTATGATGTGTATCAATGAAAAAAATCCTTTGGCGATGCAATTCAAATGTATGGCACAGGTTGAGCGTGAAGAGAATTTAACAGCTCAAAGCGAAAATAGAACCCCGTATTATGTCGGTATGATTTTTAACAGTGACTCTCGCTCTGACAACCGCCGATACAACCGTTCCAATCAATTCACAGATTGCTGCTATTTTTACAACTCGCGATGGTGAACCACGCTCGTAAAGCACCAAAACTACATAAGTTTTCATATGGCTCAAAGCTGCATCGATTATGCGATCCTTTAGTGTATCCTCTGCTATTTCCTTGCGGTGAATCTGGCTACGACGAAAGCCTTCACGAATATCCAACATTTTGCAAATTATTAAAAATAACTAAAATAACATTTTCGGTCCCATTTATCCACTACCTGTCTGGCCCACCAGTCAACATATTCACTATCGAATGTTCCTGTGCCAGTGGGGCAAGGCACCGATCGAAGTACCGAAAATATCGAAATGACCCAAATCAGTCGATTCCACATCGTTCACAGGAACTGCCTCAGTCCACATTGTGGCGAATTTTGCGTAAAGATCTTGACCTACTCGCTTACAAAATCAAATTAACACAAAAAGTTATGCTTCGTTGAAGCGACGAAATTTCTCCGATTGGGTTCTACAAAAGTTTGAAGACAATCTTGAATTTCATCGAAAAATCATCGTCAGCGATGAAGTTCGTTTTTGGCATAATAGCTTTGTTAATAAGCAAACTATGCATAATTGGGCACAAACAAATCCACATGTGCTCCAAGAAACTCCATTGCATCGACAAAAAGTGAACCTTCCGACTTCGTAAACACACTGAAAGTTTTCCTGCACACACGTATAGATGGCGCTAGTACAAAAATATTTATATAACGCGCTGGCTCAATCCTGACGACATTCCCCTATGCACTCGTATGTCTTTATTTTGATTTTTATCTCTCAACCTACCTGCATCCTGGAAGATAGTTGATGCTTTTGTGTGACTTTGCCTTGAACATATTTAGAAAAAATAAACACAAACAACACAAAGAGTCATGGCGATTTGCGTTTTAGATAGTTCGGGGATTAGTCTTGGCTTTGTATTGTAAATATTATAATATTACATATTTGCAGCATACACTTACCACTTTGCATTCATTACTTACCTACTTTGTTGCATTTTTGTATATTTTTTTCCGGTATTTCTAAAGAAAAGGCATTGCGTCATGTATGTACTTACGTACACTAAGTCACGCTTCAGCTATTACATCACACACATACTCACACGCACGCACATCTCTATCAATTCCATTGATAAAACTTAACTGACAAGGTGGAATTCACTAGCTAAGATGTGTGTATATGTGTATGCGTTCGTGGGCCCATGTATGTGTACATCCTTAGTTGAAAGCCAAATCAAATTTGAAGACGAAGAAAGTCACAAAGCGCACAAAATGACAAACTTTATCGAGACACGTTGTTAAGCATTTAGCTTGCAATACATGCAAATACACACACACACACACGAACAAGTGTCCTTGAGACACAGTTTGATACAATTTAAAGATCAAAAGTGTGTTCAATATTGGAGAGCATGCGAATGAAATAGAAATGTTTTCATTTGACACAGCTACTTGCCGATTCAATTAAACGATAAAGTTTGAACAAAGAAAAATGAGAAACTGGGGACTCACTGCGTGGCGCTGCATGCTACCGCAAAATAATATCTTCTGGTTGAGGTGGAAAAGTCAGGCAAAACAGGAAAAGTCATTGAAACAGAGCTAACTGATTTGGAGTGACTTGAAAGATTGATTAGCAAAGGAACAAGGCAACTGAGAAGTTAATTTGATGTGAAAAGCGGGAAACAAGTAAAGAAAAAATAATTCCTTTAAATACAATTTAAACTTTATTGAACTTTAGTTCTTTAGAATCGTTTTTATATTTATCAGAGAATAAAAGATGATCATGGCATAACGGAAAATGCAACGGAAATTAAGGGCAGCGCCCTTGATTGATAATCAAGTATGAGAAAAATGAAAATGCATATGTACTAATACTAAATAATACTTATAATAAAAAGCACATTTCGGCAAATCGAAGTGCTTGCTCAAGTGACAATTTTATTCTGTTCTTTCATTCTTAAGACTAGTGAAATTAGATTATGCTGCTAAAATATTGTTTTTGTAACAATGCATCATTCCGAATATGTTCGACTGCATTGTTTTCCAATCCCTCAGCATATAAAAGTTGTTGCTGTAAGAATGCACTTTTGTTCGATCGTTCGATTACGGCGCACTGTAATCGAACGTCGCTGTGGTGTAGTGGTAGTGCGTTGGACTGCTACGCAGAGTGTCCGGGGTTCGAATCTCGTCACATGCAAAATCAAAAAGTAGAAAAGATAATTTTTCTACCCGGCACCACCTCTTGACAGGCAATGGCAAACCTACAAGAGTAAAAATTGCTATGAAAAGCTTTTCACTTCGCCGTTCGGATTCGGCATTAAACTGTAGGTCCCTTCCATTCATGTACAAATATAACACGCACAACATGAGTGGATGCGAAAAGCTCGGTTTAGGCCCTCCATGGGTTGTTGTGCCATTAAAAGTAAGTAAAGTAAAGTAAGTAATTTTTAATAAATTATTCCAGAATTGCAGTCACGACTTAAAGCAGGTGCTTAGCCAAAAATGAGTAAATGGGTGTAGCGCTCAAGTAGAGGGACAACATGTGCAAAATTGATTCACATGATGCGTTAACTTACACATTCTAACTGATAGGCAGCACATATGCATCCACTATATGCCCTGTATCAATTTGTTCAGGGGCTCTCTATCCCTCTATCGATTGATAGAGGATGATTCGTGTATGATCATACTCGTTTGATAGAAGATGCTGCCCATCATTTATTTAATCATTATTTCTAGTAAAATTTGACATTTCAAGTAAAACTCGCTAGAAATTTCTAGAGCTGAAAGAATGAGCGAGTATACAGAGTATACAGCAAAAAAAACTCGAAAGTAGCGTATGAAAAATGTATGTGTATAAACATATGCATCCACTATGCGCCCTCTATCAATCAAGTATGATTCAAACTGGCTCCCTCTATCAATCATACAAGTATGATTCATACTGCCCATCTGATTCTCGTATGATTCATGCTCGATTGACAGAGGGCGCTGAGTATGAATATGCCCATATGTAAAATTTGGCATTTCAAAGCTCAAGTTGCTATCAAGCATTATTTTTATCGATGGAAAGTCTCGAGTAATTTTGAGAATCCTACAATTCGTCATCGAATTGCTTTTTTGGCTTTTGTAAAAGTAACGGTTAGATTTAACTAATAAGGCTTGACTATTCTTACGTAACGTAGCGTATCGTAACGTTGCCTGCCAGCTGTCACGTACCGATCTGTGATATGAACAGTACGAGCGTGTGATCACCAAAATCTTAAAGCAGCGTAGAGTTCTATCTGCAATGGATTGTTTACTTAGGTCACGTTACGTTAAGTTCCGCTACGTATGCATAATCAAGCCTTTAGGCTTAAATATCAGTTCGATCCTGAGTAAGTAGGATCGAGTCGATATTAAATACAGACCAGTACATTTTAGTATTCGAAATTGATGCTTTCTGGGATCAAGTACCAACGATTCGTTTGAGTATCAGGTACTTACTCATTTTAGTATCGATTCTGGCAAACACTATTAATAATTTTAATTGGCATAAATCCATAAATATTCAAATATATGCAGCAGTTATTATCATTTATTTATAAAAAAAAAATATTGTTCGCCATTGTTAAAATAAAAGTGTGTATTTATAATACTTTTAAGCCCACACCCGCCCCCATAAATATAAATTCGGAAATGTTTGAGTTAGTAAATCAAAATAAGCAAGTGTAGTTAGCCTAATAAAGTGAATGCATCTCAAATAAGTAAAATTTAATACACATAAACAAACAAGCCGAAAACAAAGTCTATCTTTTCAAATGTTCGACCTAAATAAATAAATATTCATAGTACGAGTATAAATAAGCAAATCTAAAGTTTCGATAAACTTCTTTAATGCCATTCGAATGGTCCCCATCCACGATTATTATTATCACAAGCAACAACATCGTCGCACAGTGTGATCAAATATTAAGTTTTTGTGTAAAATAAAATACTACTTGCTTAATATTCTTCCATATTATTGATAGAGGTTGGACAAGCGTCTAACCTCTATTAAAATATTTTTAAAACTCCAGGCTTGTCAAGCAATACTTCAGTCTTTTGACCCAGAAAGTTATCAAGTCTTACTCGTCAACCGTATTTTTACACTTCTGCAAAGAGAGATGGTGTTCTGACGTAACAGCACACAATTGGATCACATCATCTTGTACGAGTAGAAGTTTATCCCATAAACCAGAAGGAGAGCTTTTATGGGAGATGTATCCATTTTAGTTTGGAGGACATCCACTCTGGATACGAATAAGTTTATGAAGGCTTCTGAAGTGTCAGAAACCCAGTTTCTCCACAGAGGGAGAGTTAGAAACTTGATATCGGTATAGAGTAAAAGGCTTGTTGTTAATAAGGACTTGATTGTGGTGCTTGAGAGACGTAACTTAAAGTCGTGTTAGTAGTAAGGAAATACCTACTGCAATTATTATATTTATATTATTTTTCATAGTTATATTTCATAGTTTCTACCTACTTATTAGAAAAATGAGTCAGGATGAGGCGGGCCTCATAAAAGAACCATATGACATCATTATGGCTACAAATATGGTAAAAGCTTTAGTATGAGTCTGAAAGGAACTTAAATTCGCAGCAAAGATTATATTAATATTGCCAGAATAAGAAACTTACGTACCACTATGCCACTTTCCACTCCATTTTTGCAGAGGAGTTCATGTAAACTAGCTGCCACTCCGCTGTGCAAAGCATCTGGTTTTGACCACATCACATCACGGCTGCTTATTGTACGCGTTAAGCAATTCAGAGTTAAGCAATTGCCACAAGCCAAAACCTTAGCAGTTAACGAAAATAAGCTCCCTGCTGTCAGCCTTGAGCATCGCCTTCATCAGTTTAGTTTCCACGAGTAGCCAGTTCAATGGCGTTATCTTCCCATCAGGGTTAACATTGTCGACGATGGCTACTTGTAGCTCCACCGAAGAGTTTTGGAGGCCGAAGGTTCTTACAGTTTCGACTCCCTTGTAGTTACCTTACCGTACCCTACCCTTTTCAGAGCCTTACACGATATGGAACCCTGTTACCTGTTTTTTGAGCCTGTAGGCTTAGTCATTGATGGAATGCTACAGCCTGTATCCTAACCCGTTGGCTTCTCCTGTTGGTACGTTGTTTTTGAACATTGCCACAATCTTCTCGTGCTTCTTGTAAAGAAAGAAAGATCATCTGACCTCATTTTTCGAAGGAAGTAACCCGAGCGCTTGTAACCATTTTTGGCCCGTTGCTCTCGGCTCGCCACCTTCCTTGCCTCCTTCCCGGACCGAACCGGAGAGCTCACTGAGCAACAGCATCTCAACTTTCAAACCAAGGTCATCGACGCTAATAACTTGTGACATTGAATCATCGTCTAATGCGTAGTTTCGAAAGATGAGAGCCAAAACTCCGATACTTTCAGACCCCTGGCACCATGGCTTCCTGTCTGCCGAAAGTTGGCCTGAACCCTGACCCTGTCGCTCCCAGTAGCATTACTAGATTGTGCAGCCAGGGATATAACCGCAAAGTCTAAAAGGTAGTTGGATAACGACGCCAGGTGGCGACGCTAATTGCAGAAACAGACGCTTACTGAGGAAACAGACACACACTGGGAGATGTTTGTTCACCGTTCAACTCCGGCCTGCCTAACATGATTAACAGTATCAGGAAACAGCAAAAATTATTGCTCCCGATTAGTATAAGCTCCCACAGCACTGCAAGTTGTGTAGCCTCGCAGGGGTCACCTCGGTGTTCAAGAGAATAAATGCTAGACAGGAGCACTTTGGTTTTACGATAGATCCTCACACACGTAGCAATTTATAAGCTTTTATAGATTTTTAGTCCATTGTACATGTTGACTTCGGCATGCGTATCTAACCAAACCCCAAAATATATACATAGAGACAATAACGGAAAGACAGAATAACCCATATTTATAAGGAAGAATGAATGAAAAAAGGATTGCAAACAAACAAACATACACACACATGTATACAAGCACAGCAGAACTGTGAGGCAGCATCTCTTTCCGTTGCATTGTTTATTGAATCCTTTCAAGTTTATTATTTTATTTTTTTTTTTGTATTTTTGGTGGATTCACCGGCTACAATAACAAGGGCAGAAGAACTCCAACTACTATTGCTACTGGCTAATGTTATTATTGTTATGTACTGACATATATATTGTGCAATTTATATACTAAAGCTAAAAATCAAAATCATAAAACATTTGAAAATCCATTTACGCTTTGTCCAAGCTCGAAGGAGGGAGCAGCTACAATATGCTGCCGCTGCTATTGTATATGTTGTACAACCAAATTGGTATCTAGATGTGCGTGTGGTAACTCTTTTGTAGTAGATAAGTGTGTATGTGTGTGTGTGTGTGTGTGTGTGTGTGTGTGCATACATTTGCATATCTTTTTTTTCTGGCATAATTCTTTAAATTTTTTCCGGTTTTTATTCCGTCCCTTTGTGTTAACAACACAGATGCTTATCGCTTTCTTGGCATGTCCTTTGGATTATATCAAGTATATTTATAGTATTTTTTTTTTTTTGCCATGCTCAACGCTCTCCTGTTCTTACTTCTTGCATTTTATTTTTATTTTTATTATATCGTTCAGCCATCCCCTTCGTTTCATTTGCCTTTTGCATTATTCGTATACTTTCTCTTATTTGAAAGGGTATGCCCGTAGTGTTTTTAAGATGAGTTTTCCTTCTCTTTTGTATTTGCATTAATTTAGCTAAAAGTGTAAAGATCATATCCTTACAGATTTTTCGCAGGCGATATGAGCTAATTTCACTAAATCTTTTTTCCCTTTTCCGCATTTTTATTTTTTTTTTTATTTCTGCTTTATTTATTTTTGGTCGTTTGTATTAAATTGTTTGACATGCTGCTCCTTCTTCCACTTTTCCCTCTTTAGTTTATTGAATAAATTAGAGGACCAAAAAGTAATTTGCAGTTTATTTATATTTGTGTTAATTGAAGAAAAAAAAAAGAAGAAAGTACAGAAAACCTAAAACGAAAATGAAAATGAAAATGAAAAAATAACGCGGGCATGTGGAAATATGTAAACGAACGAGAGTGTAAGTCAATAAATAAAATTACGCATACGCCAAGATGAGCGGATAGCGTGAAAACAAAAGCAAGCAAAAATAAACAACAAACGAAACAAACGAAACAAACGAAACAAACGAACAAATAAAAATAATCTCCTTTTATGCAAATAATTTTTGCTAAGCGCAAATATTTAAATTTCTCTGAAATAGCAGCAGCACAGATCATATGAAAACTCATTATGCGTACATAACTAACTACCCTTTATTTACAGGGTAAAAAATATGTATGTAGATATATAAATTACTTCCATTTAGTTTTGTTTTGCCTAAGTATTACTGTTATTTCTCAATTTTTTTTTGCTTCTGTGCTGTGTTTTTTTTTTTATATTTATAAACAAGCTTTGGTTATTGTTGTTTACAGCTGCTGCTTTTCTAAATTGCATAAATTTATTATGCATTTTTACACAGTCGAATGCATGCCATGCAATGCACTTAGGAAGGATGCAAAATTTACAAGCACAAATACAATTACAAACACGTGAACACATGCATGCACAAATAGGCACAAAAGACTATGCACACATACATAAAATCCGTATACATACTCGTACACACTCGCAGCTACCTACACATACACTCACCGAGAACAAACACTTCCATGCACCTAAAGGAACAATAGGAGGGAGCAACAACAGCAGCCTTAGGAAAAGCATACATTTAATATGTATGTGTATCTCTTTCTCTCAATTTACTTTACTTTTCACTCTCTTGCTGAAAACTATGTACTTGCTATTACTTACCTCATAGAGTAATGTGTTCAATATGAATTTGCATGAATCTTAACTGTTAGCTTACATGTGTGTCTGTAATTGTAACGTGTATGTACTAGTATATGAATGCAATTGGGAAAGTCGTTGATTCATAGGTCCACAAGGAAGTCAGTCAGTCAGGCAGGAAGGCAGGCAGGCAGGCAGGCAGCCAAGCCAAGCCAAACCAAGCCAAGCCAAGCCAAGCCAAGCCAAGCCAAGCAATCTGGCAGTAAAGCAGCCTGGTAGGCAGGTATGCATTACAAAGTGTTGCCTGAAGCTTTCTGCTATAATGTTCTTACTGTGGTCATTGTTGCTGTTGTTGTTTTTACTACTGCACGACCTTCTTCTTCCTTGCATGTGCTTGCTTGCTTGTTACTATGCACTACTGCTGTGTTGTTGCTGCTATAGTCATGAGGCTAAAATCAGTGATGACATTGCTGAAAAGTAAAATTGACCATAAAGACAAGAGAACAACAAAAATAAAAAAATTTTTAAATGCAGCAGGCATAAGAGTAAAGTGTAATGTTGCAAACTTACAAACCAAAAATAAAAATTGGAAGAGAAAAAATGTCACTACACTGTTATATGTGTGGAGGAGAAATTACGGAATTTCGTTTTCATTTATGCCTTAAAATAGGTAACCTATAGATTCTATGGAGGAATTGAGCTACACAAAATAATTTTGATTTATTTCAACAATAATTCTTTTTTTCTTTTTTTTTTTTTTGTGTAACAAAAAACCAAATTCAAGTTGACTATTAGCTATGTGATATTTCCCTCATTTACTTGTTCTCAATTAGAACGAAATGCATTACTTTGTTATCTTCATTTTGTAATTTTAAATTCATAGAACTCTGAAATTATATCAGTTCCCAATAATAAGAGTAGCACTTAATACTGGACGGTCGGTCTTTCAGTTTTCCAATAGCTTTCATAGCGGAGATTTGGAGTCGGTAAAAGCTGAAGATCACTCAACAAATACAATTAACGCAACTTGGCCTTCTCAAAAATGCAGCTAATTCACAGCTACGCTACTGCTCTTCACCCATCCATCCATGGCTCCTCCCTTAATATCGTTAGATTACGCCCACTTTCTCAAACACAACCACTACTACCAGATTTCAAAGCAATTTAATTTATAGCACAATGCTTAAAATTTATTTAATAATGAACAAAATTTGCATGACTTAAATTAGATATCATTTGACTTGAATGAAAAAAAAATTAATGCATAATAAGTATAAAAGAAAATAATTCAATGTTAATTTAATTCTACCTTAGGAAAATAAGCATGCTGCAAAATGCATAAATGTAAATAACCCTGTAATAAGAGTCACAAAAAAGGTCGCTGTGGTATAGTGGTAGTGCATTGGACTGCTACGCAGAGTGTCTGGGGTTCGAATCTCGGCACAGGCAAAATCAAAAACAGTAGAAAAAATTATTTTTCTAAACAGCACCACCTCTTGACAGGTAATGGCAAACCTACAAGAGTAAAAATTACTATGAAAAGCTTTCCACTTCGCCGTTCGGATCCGGCATTAAACTGTAGGTCCCTTCCATTCATCATTCATGTGCCAATATAACACGCACAACATGAATGGATGTGAAAAAGCTCGCTCTAGGCCTTCCATGGGCTGATGTGCCATTAAAAGTAAAGTAAGTAAGTAAGTAAAGAGTAAAAAATTGATATGAAAAAAAAATATAACTATTGATTTTACTGCTATTGGAAAGAACAAATAGAAAAATAGTACAACAAACAATCTTACCACTGTAAGATCTGTGGCTACGTTGCAAACAAAACGCTTCCCTCGAAGAGTTTCCAACGGCACATGATGACCATTTTTTTAATTTTCTGTTACATACTACTTGAACATACTTAATTAAAATTTAATTTTCTTTTCACTTATTTTGCAAATGCAAATAAAACAAACATTTTACTCTTCATCAATTATTAAGTATCATATAGCAATCTTGTGAAGATACCAAAAACTGGTTCATTTAGGTACAAATCTCTCTCGCTATTTCCGCAATTACAGTACAGTCTTTAGGAATCTGAACACCAAATACTTAACAAGCGCGGATCATCGTGTGATTCTTTATATTATGGGTGTTCAATAAAAGACGTAAATGTGTCTAAGTGGCGTATATGATGTAAATTTGCCCTGACGAATAATGCAAAAACAAATTTACACCAAATATTGCTTACGCCTTATACTCTTAAATTTTGAGGTCTAAATCGTTTATGAAGCGTAAAATACAACTCTATGCAGCTCTGTACCAGCCATATTTGTATTTTCTACAATTATTTATTTTTTTTTTTTTGATTTGAAAGTTTAAAAAATCTCTATGAGCCTTAGAATTTTAGGAAATAATCAGGGTCAAAAATTCATAAAATTTTTCATTGTAATTAAGAAAATATGAAAAATTTTTCCTGAATTTTCTTAAATAGATTTTCGACCCAAAGTTGGTATCTATGTTATGAATATCAATGAATAATTTTTATTTTATCCTTATTTTTCTACCAGATAATTGAAGCAAAATATCGTCATTTCAATTCCACACAGAGGTAGACAGAAAAACAAGTACACAAAACAAGTGGAAACAGTTATTGCTGATAGTAAAAGCGAACCAGAAACATTTGAAGTAAACAATTATGATCTTTTGATCTTGGTCAAGCGCTTTAATAATTTTTCTTTTTCACTTAATTTACTTATTTTTTTTGTTTTTCCGTACCAACAAAATCAGTTGTTACAGTTTTCACTTTATTTTTAATATGCAAACGCATATCGATTTTGAAAATGCGTTCATGCTAATCAGTGACGAAAACTTACGAAGTTGATAGAATACCCTTATTGTTATTATTTTGATAGAATGTATATGTTATTATATATTAAATCTGAGTTAGGGTATGCCACAAAAAAAAAATTGTTTGAATTACCATTATCAATATGTCGAAGGTATCGGGAAATATTTATTATTCATTCAAATTTATTGTACCGCCTTCAAAGTAGGACCCTTCCGAAATAATACACTTACTTACTTAGCTGGTGCCAGTTGATACCTGGTCTTTCCAACGGAGATGAGGACGTCCTCTTCTGCGTGTTCCTCCGCCGTCGCTCGAATAAAACACCCTTCTAGCCGGAGCGCTTTCTTCCATTCGCTCAACATGATCCAGCCAGCGAAGCCGCTGAATTTTTATACGCTTAACTATGTCAGCGTCGGCGTACAGCTCATACAGCACATCCATCCTAATCCATATAAGTCGCCCACGCATACTGGACCGTAGATCTTACGGAGTATCTTCCTCCCGAACGCTCCTAACATCCTCTCATCATTGATGGTCAATGTCCACGGCACTGCTTCTCAATTGCCTACTGAGCCCGTAGTAGCACCTGCTGGCAAGAGTTAACCTTCGCTTGATTTCAAGGCTGACATTATTGTTAGTATTAATGCTGGATCCTAGGTAAACGAAATCCTTGACGAATTGAAAATTATAATTGTCAACACTGACATTTTGTCCAAGACGCCGTGACTCTTTGTTTGTTGACACAAGGTATTGCGTTTTGCCCTCGTTAACCACTAGACCCTCGTCTCGTTCTACGAAACTCCTTGTCTAGGTTGGAGAATGCTGCATTGACTGCTCGCTCGTTGGTGCCAATGATGTCAATAGCATTAGCGCATACTAACAGCATGACACTCTTGTAGAAGATAGTGCCAGAGATGTCGATGTTCGCAGCTCGAATTATTTTCTCCAGCATAAGGTTAAAGAAGTCGAACGATAGGGAGTCACCTTGTCTGAAACCTCTTTTGGTATCAAATGGTGCGGAGAGGTCTGTCTCAATTTTCACTGCGCGGTGGTTTCGGTCAGTGTCATTTTGCAAAGACGTATGAGCTTTGCAGGGATACCAAAATCAGACATTGCGACGTACAAGTTATCCCTAATCGTCGGGTCTTTTCCAGGATTTGACGTAGAATTTACCAGGGCTGATGCCACACTGATAAGGTCCAATCAGTTATCCCAATCCAATTATCAAAACATTTTTCAAACGACTTTTCCGGAATCGACTTTAGTTCTCGCCGCGAATTCTCTTTTATGTCTTTTGTCGACTGAAAACGGGCGGCTCGAAGTGGTGATTTGAGTTTTAAAAAGAGAAAAAAGTCATATCCGGTGAATACGGTGGTTGTTCAATGATATGTGTTGAGTTCCTGGCCAGAAATGCGTTGACGTGGTTCAAAATCAATGAGTTTTCTTAGCTCAAACTTATCACTCTTAAACTTAAATGGCGATTTTCCGTCATCATTTCCTTCACTTCACGTTGATGACCGACCAGAGCGACTCAAATCGTCTACTACATCTCGACCACTTTTGAATGCACTGTACCACTCATATGCACGTGTTTTTGATAAAGTCGATTCACTGTAAGCCTTCTGTAACATTTTCAGCGATTCGAAACACGAAATTTAATTTGCAATACAAAATTTGAGACAAATTCCTTATTCAGCTTTTTTATTCATTGTAAAAATCGCAAAACACTCTTGAGATGAACTGACAAAATCGAGCACTCTAAAAAAACTAAATGACAAATCGCGCTTAAACTTCACGTCACGGAGAGAGGACAGTGGTGCCAACTTAGCGACAGAAATAATTTTCACAATACCTTTAAGCGGGCTTTTAAAATGATCATTACCATGTACTTTCTGGACATGATGCATATGTGTGAAATGGTGGTGAAGGGATAGAAGCATGAGAAAGAAAACAATTTATAAAAGAACACACTGAGGCAATCTAGTGAAAAATTAAAATCAAAATGCTCTAAAGTTTTCATTTTCCTGTATCATTTGGGAAAAACAGCTTTAAATCTCGACCCTTTTGTTTTTCTTTACATATCGCAACATAACTACATACATACTTATACAACCATAAGCGACACAACTCAACATTGAAAAATCTTCAGGAAACTATGAAAATTGTTTTTCTTATGCACATATTAAATTTAATTTATGGAAAATAATGTCATCATATATTCTCCTTTAAGTCATCCTCTTTGTCTTTCAGCATTTCTTTTTCATGTGACATTTGCTTTGTTCGAAATATTTCCCCTCTCTCCCTACTCTCTTCTACATTTTCTACCTCTTTCCACCTCAACTACTTTTTTACTCCCTTCTCTCTTCCTCTTTTTTTCCATAGCCTCTCTTACTTCCACCGTCTTTTTCCCTTCGAAACTTTTATCCACTCAGCATACACGCCTCTTTTCATTAGAACATGTTCTATTAGCAAAAACAAACAAGGATATCACCCTTTAAAGTTTTTCTTCCAAATCAATAATTATAAAATAAAAATTTTCTTCAATAACGCAACACTAAAAAATTTCTTCAACTTCGCTGCTTTTCCTGTCGGACAGTTTTGCTATAATATTTATTGTTTATTGTTATAGTTTTATATGCTTTTATTATTTCGATTTGTTTTTCCTTCTCCTAATTTTTATATTTTTTCTTCAACATGCTGTAGACGCACCACCACCAACTGCTCCACCTTTCACTTCAGGGTGGTGTTTCACTTCCACATTATGACGACCATTTCGAATAATTCTCTTTTTTTTTATAACTTTAACTACAAGTGCAAAATAAAATAATGCTAATAATGCTTAAAAATAACAACAACAATCAGCAACATTTCCTAGGAACGCAGTATACAAAACAAAGGAAGCAAGCTGGCAAAAAAACAAAAAAAATCAACGGAAAAACGGACACAAAATTTATTACTCACTCAGTCATGCAGCGCCAAGAGTGACCAAGTGTCCTTTTTTTTCATTTTTTTTATAGTGAACTCCATTGTTTTTGTTGTTGTTGCTGTTCAGTTGGATTTATGAGTTGTTGTAACATAAAATTATGTCATTTATGTCAGAAAATCCAATATTTTTTCCTCGTTTTTTTCCGCTTACACCAATTTTTTTACGATTTTATTTGCACATTTTGCAAATATTGTTGTTGAAACAACAGACGAAATCAAGAATAACTTAAGAAGTTGTAACTCTTCAAGGTTGGTTTAAAGTGATTTGAGCTTATATTAGTACTTGTAAGTTTCAAATCGTTTTTGGATTCGAATGAATGAAATTATTTAAACTAAACATAAATAATCGGGTTTTTAATGATATTTTCAATTAAATATGTTCTATATGTACAACAGAAAGAAGAACCTCATCAAGCAACTTGAAAAATGGTTTCGGAAGTCAATGAGCTCCAAGCTGGCTGTTGTTAATGAACACAAAGTCAGTGTTGAAAACTACAATCAACCAGAGCGAAAAACCTAAGAATAAAAGTGGGGAAAGGTAGAAAGGTAAGGGGTACAAAGTAGAAGAGGAGAGTCAAAAGAGGAGTAAGACAGTAAAAATATAGGAGGGAGTTAGTTAAGTTTGTATGAAAGTGGGAGGTTAAAAAAAAGAGCGAAGGCAAGAAGGTAGGAAGGAAGGAAGGTAGGAAGGTAGGAAGGTAGGAAGGTAGGAAGGTAGGAAGGTAGGAAGGTAGGAAGGTAGGAAGGTAGGAAGGTAGGAAGGTAGGAAGGTAGGAAGGTAGGAAGGTAGGAAGGTAGGAAGGTAGGAAGGTAGGAAGGTAGGAAGGTAGGAAGGTAGGAAGGTAGGAAGGTAGGAAGGTAGGAAGGTAGGAAGGTAGGAAGGTAGGAAGGTAGGAAGGAAGGAAGGAAGGAAGGTAGGAAGGTAGGAAGGTAGGAAGGTAGGAAGGTAGGAAGGTAGGAAGGTAGGAAGGTAGGAAGGTAGGAAGGTAGGAAGGTAGGAAGGTAGGAAGGTAGGAAGGTAGGAAGGTAGGAAGGTAGGAAGGTAGGAAGGTAGGAAGGTAGGAAGGTAGGAAGGTAGGAAGGTAGGAAGGTAGGAAGGTAGGAAGGTAGGAAGGTAGGAAGGTAGGAAGGTAGGAAGGTAGGAAGGTAGGAAGGTAGGAAGGTAGGAAGGTAGGAAGGTAGGAAGGTAGGAAGGTAGGAAGGTAGGAAGGTAGGAAGGTAGGAAGGTAGGAAGGTAGGAAGGTAGGAAGGTAGGAAGGTAGGAAGGTAGGAAGGTAGGAAGGTAGGAAGGTAGGAAGGTAGGAAGGTAGGAAGGTAGGAAGGTAGGAAGGTAGGAAGGTAGGAAGGTAGGAAGGTAGGAAGGTAGGAAGGTAGGAAGGTAGGAAGGTAGGAAGGTAGGAAGGTAGGAAGGTAGGAAGGTAGGAAGGTAGGAAGGTAGGAAGGTAGGAAGGTAGGAAGGTAGGAAGGTAGGAAGGTAGGAAGGTAGGAAGGTAGGAAGGTAGGAAGGTAGGAAGGTAGGAAGGTAGGAAGGTAGGAAGGTAGGAAGGTAGGAAGGTAGGAAGGTAGGAAGGTAGGAAGGTAGGAAGGTAGGAAGGTAGGAAGGTAGGAAGGTAGGAAGGTAGGAAGGTAGGAAGGTAGGAAGGTAGGAAGGTAGGAAGGTAGGAAGGTAGGAAGGTAGGAAGGTAGGAAGGTAGGAAGGTAGGAAGGTAGGAAGGTAGGAAGGTAGGAAGGTAGGAAGGTAGGAAGGTAGGAAGGTAGGAAGGTAGGAAGGTAGGAAGGTAGGAAGGTAGGAAGGTAGGAAGGTAGGAAGGTAGGAAGGTAGGAAGGTAGGAAGGTAGGAAGGTAGGAAGGTAGGAAGGTAGGAAGGTAGGAAGGTAGGAAGGTAGGAAGGTAGGAAGGTAGGAAGGTAGGAAGGTAGGAAGGTAGGAAGGTAGGAAGGTAGGAAGGTAGGAAGGTAGGAAGGTAGGAAGGTAGGAAGGTAGGAAGGTAGGAAGGTAGGAAGGTAGGAAGGTAGGAAGGTAATAAGGTAGGAAGGTAGGAAGGTAGGAAGGTAGGAAGGTAGGAAGGTAGGAAGGTAGGAAGGTAGGAAAGTAGGAAAGTAGGAAGGTAGGAAGGTAGGAAGGTAGGAATGTAGCAAGGTAGAAGAGTAGTACGAATAATGGAGGGTGTTAGATAGAAACGTAGGAGGCTAAGCAGGAAGGTTGGAGAAGAGTACAAATATCAGACGATGTAGATCGGATGGTAGGAGGGTAAGAAGGAAGAAAGATAGGAAGGTAGGAAAAAATCAGGAATGTAGGAAAGAAGGATGGAAGGAAGTAAAGAAGGCAGGAAGGTAGGAGGAAGTACAAATACTAGAAGGTGTTAGAAAGAACGATAAGAAGGTAAGAATATAGGATTGTTAAGAGGGTGGCAGTAGCGAAGAAGAGAATGAAGGGGGCATAAATATTGAAAGGTGGGAATGAAGAAAGGCAGTTATTCTCCTACCAGAGGCGGAAACAATAGTTAGACAATAGAGTAATTAAGAAGTAGAGTAGATATATGGCTAACCGCTCTGATGTGATATTTTGGTAGTTAAGGTAGAAATTGAGCATTGTACCATTATCATTATCACTTTGTCAAAGTAATAAATAATAATTAACTCTATCGATTCGATTAAATCATGCGAATTCTGGTTTCAACGCTTTGAAAGGAAAGATTTGTATACGGAAGAAGAGGAACGTTCTGGCCAAGTGAAAAAGTTCAATGATGAAGCACTGTAAACAACCCGAAGTGCAAAAGTCGTATGTAAAACATGGACTACCAGGAACATCAACGCCGAAGCAGACAATTCAAGGCGCCAAGGTAATGCTATGTATTTGGTGGGATCGGAAGGGGTTCGACTATTATGAGCTGCTAAAACCTGGTGAAACAATTGCGGAAAAGCTGTATCGAAAACAATTGATTCGTTTGAAGAGAGCAATGGCCGAAAAACGACCAGAATTTGCGAAACCAGGCTCGACCAGGCTCGTTCTTTCAAGACATACTCTATTATCATCGTACCATTTCATAACTTTCTTGGCCTAATGTGACGTGGCCAGATCATGACAAAAGAATGCTGGGCTGCTTATAAATGGTAAAACATACTTTTCCAAGCCCATACTTCTTGATTCCTTTTCCACAGGTGCCTGCCAAATACAAATGTTTTTGAGAAATTTTTACTGTTTTGCTCTCTATACGGACTTGGTCTGCAGCTTGGATTGTGTAAAATTGCAGTACAGGCAATTATTGAAGGTCACCTTTCTCGTAGGTTTCACCTCCATGATGCAGCATTTAACTTTTTTGTAAGGAATTTTTCGTACAACCTGCTGGCTCGAGTTCTGGCTTCAATTTTATTTGCTATGCTTTGATCTGGAACGTTTTGCACCTTATAATTAGATTTAAAATTAGCAGTTTTTTGTTTATTTTTGGACATAACTTTTTGAAGTTAGGGCAGATGCATTTGGACTTCTCTACAAGTGGACTTTAACTAAACCCGGAAGTTTCTTGTCCACTGGACGACATTTGCTACCGGAACTTTCGACTTTCGTAACAGAAATATTATCTTCATACTTTTTAACTTTTTAATGGTTCCTTTTACCGTTGCAATGCTGACTAGGTTTGCAACCTTTGTTTGGGTCCACGTAGCTCATGTTACGTATCTGCCTCTCGCTTAAAGAATTCTCTAATATTAAAAATTAAACCACAAATATTTGTGGATACCAAGTCTTTTGAAAAAATCACAGCCTACTTTAATCGCTAGTGTTTAAAATTTTTCATAGTGAAAAAGACAAGTATAAATTTTTTACACAATCGGAAGTAATGATAATCGAGAAAGTGGAAACCAGCACAGTTCATCTTTCTGAAAAAGAAAGAAAGAACCTAGCCAGGACCAGCTTTAAGGTGAACGTTAACTTCCATTACGAGATCGTGTAACTTTGATAGGTGCACACAAAAATATGTTATAAGAATTATCTTCTCTTAACCTATTAATCGCTTACGTCACTCATAAATATTATAAGTAATATTATATTATACATGGCCTGCCTGCTGAGTTGTTTAAGGCCGGAGGCGAAGAGTTGAAAAACGCATGCATGAGCTTCTATGCAGAATATGGTCAGATGAAAGCATGCCAAGTGATTGGAACCTCAGCGTACTCTGCCCAATCCATAAGAAAGGTGATTCCACGATCTGCGCCAACTACCGTGGGATAAACCTTCTTAATATTGCATATAAGGTTATATCGAGTGTACTGTGCGAAAGACTGAAGCCCATCATCAACAAACTGATTGGACCTTATCAGTGTGGCTTCAGGCTTCAGGCCTGGTAAATCCATCATCGACCAGATATTCACACTACGCCAAATCCTTTTCCGAGAAAAACAGATCGACACCCATCATCTATTTGTCGATTATAAAGCCGCCTTCGGCAGCACGATTAGGGATCACTTGTATGCCGCAATGTCTGATTTTGGTATCCCTGCAAAGCTCATTCGTCTTTGCAAAATGACACTGACTGACACCACCAGAGCAGTGAAAATTGGGACAGACCTCTCCGCACCTTTTGATACCAAAAGAGGTTTCAAACAAGGAGACTCCCTATCGTGCGACTTCTTTATCCTTATGCTGGAGAAAATAATTCGAGCTGGGAACATCGACATCTCTGGCACTATCTTCTACAAGAGTGTCATACTGCTAGCATACGCTGATGATATTAACATCATTGGCAAAAACGCTCGAGCAGTCAGTGCAGCATTCTCCAACCTGGAACGGGAGTCTCGTTGAATGGGTCTAGTGGTGAACGAGGACAAAACGAAATACCTTGTGTCAACAAACAAAGAGTCACGGCGTCTTGCACAAAATGTCACTTTTGACAACTATACTTTTGAAGTCGTCAAGGATTTCGTATATCTAGGACCCAGCATAAACACCAACAATAATGTCAGCCTTGAGATAAAGCGGAGACTAACTCTTGCCAACAGGTGTTACTACGGGCTCAGTAGGCAATTGAGAAGTAGAGCCCTCTCTCGACCGACGAAAATAACGCTCTTTAAGTCCCTCATCCTTCCCGTCCTAATGTATGGCGGAGACTAACTCTTGCCAACAGGTGTTACTACGGGCTCAGTAGGCAATTGAGAAGTAGAGCCCTCTCTCGACCGACGAAAATAACGTTCTATAAGTCCCTCATTCTTCCCGTCCTAATGTATGGCGGAGACTCACTCTTGCCAACAGGTGTTACTACGAGCTCAGTAGGCAATTGAGAAGTAGAGCCCTCTCTCGACCGACGAAAATAACGCTCTATAAGTCCCTCATCCTTCCCGTCCTAATGTATTTCGCAGAGACGTGGACATTTACCATCAATGATGAGAGGCTGTTAGGAGAGTTCGAGAAGAAGATACTCCGTAAGATCTACGGTTCAGTATGCGTGGATGACGTGTATCGAATAAGATGGAACGATGAGCAGAATGAGCTGTACGCCGACACTGACATACTATAGTCAAGCGTATAAAACTCCAGCGGCTTCGCTGGCTGGGTCATGTTGAGCGAATGGAAGAAAGCGCTCCGGCTAGAAGGGTGTTTTATTCGAACCACCGTGGAGCAGCACGCAGAAGGGGACGTCCTTATCTCCGTTGGAAAGATCAGGTGCAGGGCAACCTGACTGCACTTGTCCTTATCAACTGGCGCCAGCGCGCGTATAGCTGAGGTGACTGGTGAAGCTTCATAGAGGCGGCCAAGACCGATCATCGGTTGTAGTGCCAGCTAAGTAAGTAAGTAAGTATTATATTATACTATACATATATTTACAAAACAATCGAGATCAAAGTAATATTTCAAAATTTCGAAATACAGAAGAGTAGCTCGTCGTTACTTTCAAGTAGTTTAGTCGTTAATGGGTTAATATTATGAGTGTTATTTTTTATATTTCTACAGAATTTTCCAGTTTTATGTAGAATCCGAACAGATCTTTACTCTTAAAGTTTGGCATTTCCAACAAAAAAATAAACTTTTGATTGTTTAGAATAATTTAAGTTTTCTAGCTTCAATTTCAACCCGATCGGGGTGAACTACTGAACCGAGCCAGTACTACCCCTGCTAAAAATCGTATAAAGATATCAAAAAATTATTTTATTGACTAAAATTAAAAAAAAAATAAATAAAATGTGAATAGTGCAATTTTTCATAAAAATTGGGGAATCTTAAGATTTTGCTAAAAAAAAATGCCATACTAAAGTCTTAAACTTACTTAAATCAACTTATGCACGCGCACTCTCGCGTACAAAAGAAGCTAAAAGTGTCGAGCAAAATTAAGTATTTCTCATGGGAAGAAGGATCGTCCCTTTTGCTAAGCCGCCATAACAAATTAGCCACATTTAAAAATATAAAAATTTTCCTTTTTCCCGGTTAGCATTTTGCTTTCTTCTGTCATGTTGTTATTTTATGCGCATAACATTTTCACCCATTTTTTCTTTATCTATGTATAATTTTTTCCCTACATTCATTCATTCTTCCTTTACATAAGTTGACAAGGATATTTTAGTAGGTGTGTGTGAGTGTGTGTGTGTGTGTGGGTGTGTGTGTGTGTAGGTGTGTGTATGTGTGTGTGTGTGTGAGTGAGTGTATTTGTATGTAACGGAGAATGTATGCGGATTACAGTAAAATGAATTTGTAACAATTCATTGCAATTCATTTTGTCTTTATTATTATGCTCGTTCTTGTTGTTATTGTTATGATGCTGTTGTTGTCGTCCCTATTCTTATGTGCTATTGTTATTGTTGTTGTTGTTGCTATTGTCAACCCTTTTTTATTTACCATAATATGCTTAAACAATCCAAGCCAAGGACGCTTCTTAACTAGGTTTTTTTTTCGACTCTCCTCGAATATAGTGAATTTTAGGCTGGCTCGCACTGTCGTTCGCTGTGGTGTAATAACGATTTTTGTCAATGTTTCCTTTTCCACAAAATTCCCTTTTACAAGGAAACTCAAAAAAGAAATATTAAGAAAATTTAAAAATTTCACATAAATTAAATTCGTGTCCCTTATGAGTTCAACAAAGGATGATAGCATGTGGGTGGAACTTGGTTAAATATGAAGTGCCCTAGGGCTGGCCAACAGAGACTTTGATATTTCCTGTTTGTGGTTGCACATAGATTTACAAATTCAATTTTGCTCATGTATTTGACTTCATATTTTATGGAATTCTTCATCAGCTTGTTTATTTTTCAACAAGTATTCCCCGCTTAAATGTTAACAATTTTAAATTATGACTTGAATTGAGTAAACCGAAGGTAGATACTTACCATAAGTAAATTCAACGCACGTTCTTTGAAGTTTATGTTTTGTTGTAATTTATTATATTCCACTGCGTTGCGGTTAAATGATACAGTAGATTCTATTTAGTTAGTTCAAATTTTAGGCATGTTTCGTTCAATGTGTTAATGTTATTGACATTAACATATTTTATTCGATCTGGTCCTTGCGTTCATGTCAATTATATTGATCAAAATTATTGAGCGATATAATAAGAGTGAGATTGAAAAAATCTTAACACACGTTTTACCTAATATTTATTTTTGGGTGTAATATTTAAAAATTTCTTTAATATAGTTATCTTTGAAAAATATGTCAGTTATTATTTTTAATGACAAAAATGTTGATTTACTGTGAGTTTGATCAAAATGAGTCAAGAAAAAGAAGTATTATTAAAAAATTTTCAAAAAAATCCAAATTGGTCCTACAAAAAATTGGCCAAAGAATTGAAGGCCTGCCGTCAAACTGTTTCCAATGTTATTAAACAGTTTCAGGAGAATTTGACCATAGATAGGAAACCTGGTTCGGGAAGAAAACTAGGACCACATGATATTGGGAAAGCCAAGAAAATAGAAAGCATATTGAAACGATCTCCAAACATATCTGCTAGAAAAGCTGCCCGGTTAGCCCAGTGCTCTGACTATTTGGTGCGAAAAGTTAAAGCCAATGCAGGTTTGAAATCATACAAAGTCCAAAAAGTTTAAGACAGGAATGCTGCAAGAAATTTAGACGCCAAAAGTAGGGCTCGGAAATTAAAAGCGAATTTCATGCAAAAATATTCATGTTGCATAATGGACGACGAAACGTCGAAACGTGGCAGATTTTACGCAGCTTCCGAGACAAAATTTTTATGTTGCTGATGCTCGAGGAAATGTCAAAGAACAATTTAAAATCCAAAAGCAGACAAAATTTTTTAAAAAAATTTCTGTTATGGCAAGCTATATGCAGTTGCGGCAAAAGAAGCAAGTCATTTGTTACAGTGGGCTCTATAAATACGGAAATATACATCAAAGAATGTTTGAAAAAGAGGCTTCTTCCTTTCATAAGAGAGCATAATGTGTCCACATATTTTTGGCCCGATTTGGCATCATGTCACCACGGAAAGAAAGCTCTGGAGTGGTACCAAAGTAATAACATAGTTTTTGTACCAAGAGAGGCCAATCCTCCAAATTACCCGGAGCTAAGACCAGTGGAGAGATATTGGGCTCTTGTGAAAAGAAACTTAAAGAGCACAAAAAAGGTGTCCCAAAATATCGAAGATTTTAAAAGGAGATGGGCAAACTGCTCCCAAAAGGTGTCTGAAACAACTATCAAATCTCTATTGAAAGGCTTACCTAAAAAGGTCCACGAGTTTATAAATAGTGGTTAGAACTATAAAAGCTATATTTTTCTGTAATTTAAAAATATTATCAATTAAATAAAAATAAAACCAAAACTCTAAGATCAACCGTTTAAAAATTATTGAGTTTTATATATGTTAATATTTCTTCGATCTCACTCCTTATATGTACATAAATTAGGTTAAATTTGATAGCTACTCTTTTCTGTAATTTTTTTAATATAAATTATAATTATTTTAAATTTTCCTCTAATTGACCACACATTAGGCGCCATTAAGAAAAAAATGCTATTAAATTCCATTCTATTGATTCCACCATTTAACAACCAAAAGGAGCACCTGACTTAAAGAACTCCTCGAAAATCGGAACTACGCAGATGGATCTGCTTGCTATCAGCCCAGCTATTAACCGTGCAATCCCAACTCACCAACCTGAATACGAAGTTATAGCTGATTACTTGCAATAAACTTCAAAAAAACAAAGAGCTTTCGACCATATAAAGTCAGCTGCTTCATAATGATTAGTGGACAAAAGCTTAAAGAAGTCGAAACTTTACATATTTGTGCGAAATCCTGATACATAACGGTTGCACGAGAAATGTCTAATCTAGAATCATTAAAACTCAGCTTCATAAAATCATTGACTGATTTATGGTAGTGCATCACCCTACAAGTAATTGTGAATAATTTCTTTCAGCGTATTTTAAAAATATCGTGCTCAAGAACCACCTCGAACACTCACCTGGTAGCAAGTTGCCAAAAAGCGTGGATCACTATCCAGATCAATGCCACAAGTGAAAATGAAACGGCCATTTTTTTCCTTTTTTTTTTTTATTTTGCCTTTGACGAGATTCGAACCCCGGACACTCTGCGTAGCATGCGTAGCAGTCCAACGCACTAATACACCACAGCGACCACAATATGAATAACTTAAAAACTTAACTTGAATATTTAATAACTTAAAAAAATAAAATATTTTCCATATAAGTATGAAGTATTTTTATTTACAAATTATTTGGACTAGATTTTAAATACAATATCAATCAAGTGGCCACCGTTATTGACCAAAGCAAAATGTGCCTTTTGTGCTGCGTTTTCCATCACTTTTTCGAGCATCTCGGGAGGTATAGCGATGATTACGGCACGAATTTTTGCTGTGAACAATGATCTGAGGCTTGCTGGCGTACACTTTACTTTTCTAATATTACTTTTACTAATATCGCTAATTTTACTAATTTACTATGGTCGCTGTGGCGTAACGGTAGTGCGTTGGACTTCTACGCAGAGTGTCCGGGGTTCGAATCTCGGCAAAATCAAAAAGTAAAAAAAAATATTGTCTACCCGGCACTACCTCTTGGCAGGCAATGGCAAACCTACAAGAATCAAAATTGCTATGAAAAACTTTTCACTTCGCCGTTCGGATTTGTCATTAAACTGTAGGTCCCTTCCATTAATCATTCATGTAGAAATATAACACGCACAACATGAGTGGATGCGAAAAATCTCGGCCTAGGCTCTCCATGGTCTGTTGTACAATTAAAAGTAAGTAAAGTGAAGTAATATCGCCACAAAAAGAAGTGAGGATGGGTTACATCTGGAGATCTGGGTGGCCAGTCAATGTCGATCATCGCTATCTGAACTTAATTTTCCATCAACTAAACTAATCCTCTGCTGAAAAATTACCTAGTTTGCAGACGAAACGTAACGTTTTATCGTTCTTGAAATAGACAGAGGTTAAATGGCTGAATCGCTCCAAAAAACAAATATCCCTTGGCAGAAGCCAAGCTCCAGCTATTATCGGCCACTAACCTTAGACTGGGAATGTCTTCAAATGAGCTTTGCTGGAAAGGCGAAAAGGAAGAGTAATCCATCCATCATTACTCCTTCTTCTGACCAGCTGTGACTATTTGTAGGAAAAATAAACTAGGTCAATTATTTCTGTATTACCTATCTGACCTAGGGTCAGTTGATTAAGGGGGCGGCGCACTTAATTGTATAAAATGGCAAATAGTTTGAAAAATACACTCAGTTATAAAGAAAGTAAAGATACGAAACCCACGAGGTATTACAAATGGCCTAAGTGTGTCCTACCGGAAAACCACTAAACCTAACCAAATCTTACACATATGCATAATGATTACTAGCGATCTGAGGCCTACTTTTTAAAAAGTGGTTGTAGTGGAGTATAAATCGAGAATTAAATCCCAAATACTTAGTTACGATAGCCGTTCATCGTCTCCATCTCCTCTATAATCGTTATAATAATCTCTCACTAGTTCTAAGCTTCATGACGAAAATGGCTCTAGAGTTTTAAGGGACTGTATTTTATTTAGTTTGTTTTTAATTCGGAAAATTAGTTTTTCCCCGAATTTAGCAAGTTCATCTTGATAGATTATATACAGATAGTGTATTAAATAGCCTCAATGAACGTTAGGTTTGTCATAGAGAGAATAACAACAATGTAGGTATATAGAACAATGAACGTTAGGTTTGTCATAGAGAGAATAACAACAATGTAGGTATATAGAACAATGAACGTTAGGTTTGTCATAGAGAGAATAACAACAATGTAGGTATATAGAACAGGCTGATCAGACGATCGTTTCGAAACCAGCCATGGTTCCTCATCAGTGATCTTAATGGTAAGTCTTTGTGTTTCAATAATCCATATAAGTTTCTTAATGCATTTTATTCGATCTCTTGCTTTTTCTTAAAATTTAATAAAATCAATATTAATTTGCCTTATTTTTGAGCTTAAAGAAACATGTCAGAGAAATATTTTCCCCGCTAAGAAGTTTTCCAACACGCAGGGATGGCAATAAATTAACTGAAATATTTGTATCTTATTTTTTATTAAATTAAAAAAAAAAAAAAAAATCATAAAAATAGCGGAAGTACGCACTTTTTTTTAAAACATAATTTCTTCATTGTCCCGCACCTTACAAATCAGGAAAAAAAAAGGAAAACAAAGAAATAACGGAAACAATGAAAAATGTTTCGGAAGGGTAATAAATTTTAAACCAGATCTACCACTAAACACATACAGTGACAATTATGTACAATGACTGCAGGAAAGTAGAGGCGGCAAAGGTTATTGCTGCCACGGCAGCCACTGGTAGTGGGGGATGAGGACGCGCGAATACTTGAAATCGCGCTTTGGTGCCACTCTGGATACTGCGGTATGTATTTATTTTTTGGGTACGCACTCTACACTCAAGTGATGAGGGTAACTTGCTGTGCGGGACTTGCTTGGCACTTGATTCATTTAAGCTGGGTGTGATTAATGCCGTTGTAACTTAAAAAGTTTGAGAGCTCTAATGGAAATAAGTAGTTTCATATACACGAAGTGCGCTTTTTCATTGAAAGTTCTTTTGTTTAAAAAGATTAAAAAAGAAGATTTTTACAACATTATCATGAAAAGTTTCTGGTAGATTGATTTGAAGATCTTTGAACTTGAAATCACTACTATCACTTTTCGTGATGTTGAAGAAAGTAGTTTTTTACAATTCCTTTGTTACAGAAATCATATGTACCATCGACTTGAAAAGATTCGGCCAGTTATAAGGAACGATCTGGAGCCTACAAAACTAACCTGAATTACGTACTTACTTACATTTACACGAGCTTGTTCGTTAAACTAAAAAGAATTCACAAGTTGATACATCCTGAAAATTAGAACGAAATTGAATATACTAAATCCAAACAAAGAATAAATAAATCGTTGAAAAGGCGTTGCGAGCAACTACTTACCAACTGTTGTTTGTAAAAATGTCTGACCAAGATCAGACATCTGGAAAGATATTAAAGCAATAATTGGAAAATAAATTTGCTCAGACCTTTTCTAAACAATATTCTTAGTAGGGACATAAATACTGTTACAACATTGAACACACCCATTCCTATAGTAGAATTGAACATACCCTGTTATTACCACATGGTTTATGAAAGCTAACCTCTATAGCGTTGGTCTGGGTCAGCTTTCACCATGGAGTGGTCAGATAATGAGAAAGTATCGCTGTTATATGGTAGCACTTTTTACGTGTGAAATGGAAAAAGGCGATATTTTCAAAACGCTCCGCCCACTTGGGATTAGTCGCATGTTCGTCTAACGATGCATAAAACTGTTTGAGGAGACTGGAGATATCAAAGACCGCCACCGGTCGGGCCGTCCACGTATAGTTCGCACGCCGCAAAGCTGTCATCAAAGCCGTCAAATCAAGAATTCAGCGAATTTCGCTCCGTCAACAGAAAATCATGACCCGTGAAATGAATATCACGCAAAACTCCATGAGTCGAATTATTAAAAAGGACTTGGGGCTTGGTGCCTTCAAACAACGTACCGGACATTTGCTGATTGCAGCTTTCGAAAAAAATAGAGTAGAAAAATTCAAACGTCTTCTGCTGAAGCACGCTGATAACTTTCACAAACAAATCTTGTTTACGGATGAACAAATTTTGACCGTGCAGGAAAAAGTTAACAAGCAAAATGATAGGGTGTATGCACGGTCATCTAAGGAAGCATCTGAACTTATCCCACGGATCGAAAAAGGTCATCACCAAGCTTCAGTCATGGCTTGGTGGGGTGTCTCTTACGGTGGGGTCACTGAATTGCATTTCTGCAAACAAGGAGTGGGGTCAAAACTTAGGCCAAAGTTTACAAAGAAACCGTTTTGGAAGCTGTTGTGAAGCCACTTAACCATTTCCTGTTCCAAAACCAGCCGCGGATTCTGCACCAGCCCATAAGGCAAAGACGACTTTCACTTATTTTATTTATTTATTTATTTTATTTATTTATTTATTTTTATTTTTTTTCGAAAACCGGCACAACAAAGTTTAAAACATTATTAGCAGTACCGGCAGCATGTAGCATAAACAAGATTAAATACGACTTATAATATATATTGCATGACATACAAATTTAAACTTTACTTTAAAATTAAACATTAAACATCTATTCATCTATTCGAAAAAATTTTAATGACATGATATATTTCATTATTTCCTATTACAGCGAAGAAAGAAATAAAGCTAGTTTATTTTTGAATTGCACAGCATTATTACCAGATCTTAAACTATTAGGAAGTGCATTCCAAAGCCGAACAGAGTGTACAAAAAACTGCCTTTCAGACGTTAAACAAGAAACACGTAAACAATTAATCATATTAGTTCGATTGGATATAGAAAAGTTTAATCTCGAAAACAAATAACTGGGTTCTGCATTACATATAATTTTAAGCAACAATAAAAGCATTCGATAGTTCAGTAAGTTATCAAACGTTAAG
Source organism: Palloptera scutellata (assembly GCA_958295655.1). Classification (NCBI taxonomy): domain Eukaryota; kingdom Metazoa; phylum Arthropoda; class Insecta; order Diptera; family Pallopteridae; genus Palloptera; species Palloptera scutellata. Next base: position 48,485,775 of record OY282450.1, read on the forward strand.
CCATGGATTCTTTTAGCATACTGGGAAACATGATCTCTTCGTTTTAGTCCAAACACATCATTTGCTCTGAAGAATGGCCGTCTGGCAGCCCTGATCTAAACCTACTGGATTACAAATTATGGACAGTTTCAGAGGACATGGTTTGCCACAAAAGATACCCCAACATTGGTTCTCTGAAGACTGCTTTGATTCGTGCTGTCAGCACTTTTCCAATGCACGAGGTGCGTGCAGCCAGTGCAACTTAAGGCGTGCGTGAAGGTCAAAGGCCAGCATTTCGAATAAGTAATTGCTTTTTGTATCCAATACATATCAATAAAAATATTTAAAAATATTGGTCCATGAAAAATTTATTATTTTTAATTTTATAACATCAAATGTGTGTAACAGTATTAATGTCCCTACTAAGTATATAATCCCACTTAAGTATATTGACCCTCACTTAGTTGTATTTAGTGTTTAATTGCATAACAAATTAAAAACAAATATATTAAAAATCGAGTTCTTGAGAAAAAATACGATATCTCCCGATTAGGAACGAAATTCTTTGTGCCGCAAGGGCCGATTTCTGCGTACATACCACAGCGAGATTTGCGCCCCCAAGCGCTAGACTGAAACCCGCGATGGTATAAAAAGTCGGGCTCCCAAAAATCACGTGGAATCGCATATCAAGTTACGCCACCATCAAGAGCTAACAGAAAATATTTAAACACGAACGGCAAAACGGGGCTTTTTTTTACCCTGCTACTCCCCGTAAGTCAACCGCTTGTTTAAAAGATCTTCTAGATCTTGCAAATCAATAAATTTCTTGCCTTAACCCTAAATTAAAGAAAAAAATATATGATGTCTAAAAAGATGAGATAAGGACTTATAGCTTCCACTGATTTGACGTTAAATATGGAATCAGCTACCGGCAAGTGGAAATCAATCAGGCTCATTTCCCTATATCCTGGTCGATCCTTCTTAACTCGTTTGTACAAAATCCGAGCAATCATTTTGAAGGTTTTATTTGTTTTTTTTTTTTTTGTATCGTTTTATAAATGGGAACGAAATTGTTTCATTTTGGTCGCGGCTTAATATGGCGTTCCGACCGACGTAAGCTGAATCAAGATTAACAACTTTGTTAGCTTTCTACGACAAGCTTGCCTGCCCAATGTATTTTTAAAGCTACAACCATTAAATTCTGCCGTGTGCAGCATGTGCAATTCAGATTCGATTCAAACTACATAATATCGCTAAAAGATATATTTTTGCACTAACTTATACCATATTTCTGTTGGGTTCTGACAGCCGAACTATGCCGACATTTAACACTTTAACATAATAATATTTTCAAAATTCAAAAAAAAAGAAATGTTATATTTTCCACTCGATTTTGCAATTAACTGTAAAGTTTTTTGCGCAAAATATATAAATTTATTTTAGAAGCTTTCTTGTAAATTATATTAGGGCTAAACATAATTTTTTTGAGTGTAGTTACATATTTTTTCATACGAACATGTACGCGTTTGTATTTCTATTGTTATTAGCTGTGAATTGACAATTCACCTTTTATTTAACATATTACATTTAAAATTTTTTTAGCATTTTTCTCAATTTTTCAACCCTTATTGCTCTGCTGTGCGCGAAGGGGTGGTAACAATGGCAGAGCCTTTCACAGGCGAGGGGTTAAAATTCAAGTGATTTATTAGCTTAATAATGCAATATAAAAGAGGTAGACGACATTCAGAATTGCTATCACAGGATGTGAACAGACACACTCACACACACACTCACACACACACATTCACGTTTATTTAATTTAACAAAGAGTTGTGAATGGAAAATATTAATAAATGATTTTTTTGTAGTTTTCAATAGAAACTGCAAAGCTACAAATTATGATAAATGCCAATGAACTAAAATGACGCATTCTACTGTGAAGCAACTTAAAAGTTTTCCGCTTGCACCACAAAAACCACATGTGCGAAATCGTTTGGTAAATCTCAGCTAAACCAGAGCTAAAGTATCAAAAAATTTAATTATTCCAAGTCAAATTAGATAAAACCATTAGAAGATGAAGATGACTTACTGAGTTGAGGCATGCACGCACACACAGACAGACAGACACACTTATACATATGTAGTATAAAAAGCTGAAATTCAATTTGGCCTTGGCATTAAATGGCCAAGAGTATACATTCTCCTTAGCCACGCACGATTCAACTTACATACTATTACTTTCTAGTATTACATTCCGTTCTGTCATACTTTCACCCCCACCTCCCCCTCTATCCCCGCAGAATACACGGTAGAGTAAGAGCATATATATAACAAATACTTGCATTAATTCTATGCCGAACTATAAATTCATTTAGCTTAAGCACATTATAAGCGTTTAGTACAATATGGATGCATACTCGTATGTATATAGTAGCAGTTGTGAGTATGTAGTAGCATGTAGTAAGTGTATTTGTGAGTGTGAATAGAATATATCATTGCGTACGTGTGTATGTATTCCAGTCAAAGTTGAGGGCTTTCACTGTGTTCGGGCAACAGCACAATCAGAAACACTGCTGAGTAAACTGTGATTTGTGAAAAAGCAGAAGAAGTAGAACGAGTTTTAGCTAGAAGCAAAAGCAGTCAGCAGTCAGCAGTCAGCAACAGTATGTAGCAGCATATCTCGTATGGTATTCGTTGAACTTGTCGCCGTTTATTCATGCCAACAACAACACTATCAACAACAACAACCAAGACCATATCAACAATAACAACATTTAATGCTAGCAGCAGTATGTAATACAACAACAAACGGAAACGGAAGCAAACTAACTTCCGGGCGAAATCGTTAGTTATCATCTCCCTTCGCTGCTACAGTCCCCCACTCGCTCTGCATTCAGTTTCTTCTACTTTCAACGCTTATCACCTCTCATGAAACTAGTGAAGCTTTACATAGTTTCGAAAAAACAAGAACAGCTAAAATGCGCTCTTACGTATGTATGGTATTTATAAAGTGCGTGTACTTACACTAAGGTATTTAACTAGCATTGGCATATATGTATGCCTGGATCTGTATATGTGTAAGTTTGTCTGTTTATAATATATATAAATGTATGTGTGTATTTGGATGTATGACTGTGTTCTGTGTGTTTTTGAATAATTCATACTTAAGTACCGGATTAAAAGACAAGATATCATAATATTATAAATGAAAAAACTGAAACGTATAGCGGCTATATAGTAAAGAAGTTAAACGCCTTTCCATCTCTTTACCTTTTCTCTTTAAACCTGAAA